>JAWLRI010000460.1:3945052-3970544 GCA_034781795.1 Crypturellus tataupa | reverse complement strand
CGTGCCCGACCGTTAGGGGCCGTTGGGGCGGGGCGGGGCGCAGGCGCCGGCCCCGCGGCGCCGCCGCTGTAGCCGCGCTCCTGTGGGAGGCAGCCGCGGGCCCCGAACGGTGCGTGATGGACGGTGCGGGGCTTTAGCACATCGCAGTTCTCTTTAGCCGTTTTGCTCTTCTCTGGTAATGTAAATAATCTGTACATAACCAAGGAAACCATCAAAAGCACCATGTCCTTCTGTTACCTACTAACCTTCCACTGCAAAACTGCACAACTTAAGGTGAATATGATAAACCCAAAGTAACATCAAACCTTTCACTGAGGAAAATGGATACAAACTACCACACATCACAGGTCTATTTAAATGCAGATTTGAGTATCTGCTATTCGCAGGTATCCTTATGCTTTTAAAATAGACTCGCTTAGAAGAAAATGCTTTGTCTTGGCAGCACCCAGTCTTGATTTTTTGTTCTCATTAAGGAGCATTACACACTGTAAGCCAGAGCTTAAAATACTAATCTTCATTTTTTTTTTCAATGTAATAAAGGGACAAAGTGTAAAATCAATGTCTACACTCTGACTTCCTCAGAAAACTATGTACGAGGCATGTCGCGAGGACAGGAAGCAGAGAGAACATGCAGTGCTGTGCAATGACTTCTATGAGACAGTATCTTCATGGTAAGTGTTGCTTATCTATCCTGGTGTCTTACCTAGAAATACTGTAGCTTCAGTGTTTGAGTTGGGCCACACACAGCAACTAGGAGTTTGTGCTATATGTGAAAATCTGCCAAAATAATAACAAAGTTCATGGCGGCATGGTGAACCACAAAGCCAGTAAGAATCAGCCCATCACTAGGAATTAGCCCATCAAATACCGCAACACCAAAACACTTAGAATAGTCCCAGCATATTTACATGAGTCCCAGTGCACTTCCTCAGCACAAGGATTTCCCCTATTAACTGTCCTTCACCGGGCGCTGCTTTCAAACATCTCGCTGCGTTGCCGTTAACAAGGCAGCTTTGGTGATTGCCGCCGAGGGCTGGTTGCTGGGACACACTAAATCCCATCGCTGCTCTTATTAGGGAATTTATCAGCAGCGACACACTACCAGCAAGCCGTAAGAATTGAATGTCGATGGAACAAACTTTCACTGCCAACACGTACTTCTGCTCCTTGGACCACATCTTCCAGCACGAAGCCCGCATCACTTTGCAGAACATATCATCATACAGGCACTATGGGGCTCTTGGGCCCTTGTACCTGCTCTAAGGGCTCAGCACGGGCTGATTAACCTACAAAGGGTCAGCTGATACCTCCAGTCAGCTCTTTTTGTAATGCAGGACCTGAGATAAAATTATCCTGGAAACTCAAATTTTCCAGAGTCTTGTCAAATGGGCGTTCAAGAGTTTCCTTGCATTAACAAAGAATTTGTTGGGAGGATGGGCCTGATCTGCAAAGCACTTGTGTAGTTTTTTTTTTTTTTTTTTTTTTTTTTTTTGGAGAAGCATTGCATCCCCTACCCTCTCTGCAGTGCTAATTCCAGATGGAGCCCTTAAAGCTTCCCGTTGTTCTGTCAATAACCTGCTGAAAATAAATCACCTCTGAACCAAAAGCCCAGACTTCAGCTTTTACTATTTACTATTGAAATACTTAACAATTGTGAGGTAACAACCTTTCTCTGAATCATAAAAGAAATGTTGCTTTGTTTTATAATTTTATAATCCTCCAATTATGTATGTTCCCTGCTTCTGAACTTATAGATTCAAAGTTGTAGTACAACCACAGCAAAATCTTCTTTTTATAGCAAGAGACAAACAAAATCTGACAAACAAAATCCAACTTCATTCATCCCCAGAATGAACAAGTACAAAATTGCTAACTAAGAAAATATATTTAACATTTTACAAAGTAAAAGCGGCTCTGTGATATTCTATTTCAAATATCAGAGAGAAGGTAAAATGTAAACACCGAAATATTAATTAAATACCTCAGAGTTAGGAGAAAAATGCTCTTTCTCAGGTCCTCATGAAGCATCAGCATCCTTCACTAATTACAGTAGAATAAATAGGCATCACAGAGGCATAGCAATAGCAGAAAGCATTCTTCTGAAAAAAAAAAAGGACTGAGCTTTATTACATGCTGAAGATTAAATCTTTTCTTTTAATACTTATTTAGGAAAGAAGCTTTCTTCTCAGTATACTTTCACAGTGTCTTTTAATCACCTAACAAAACCAAGCACAGGTCCCATTCCCCCATCTCCAAACTCTTCCTTTGCAGGAAAGAAACTGCACTGGCAGCACCAGCTTTGTCCTCCATGATGCTACTTCCCATCACTTTCTTTCAGGCTGGGTGAAAACCAGCAAGCAATCAGCACAGGGCCTTCATCACCTCCACACACCTCTCGAGCTGAACGATTAAATGTCTTCACTGCAGCCCTAGCAACTCCACTGATATTTTATGTGGATGAGGGACAGGAGGACAAAGTACTTTCTTTTTACCTCTATGTGAGTCACATTTCCAAAGCCTTTTCTCACACTGTGCACCTCAGCGGGTGGCGATACCAAAAAAAAAAAAAAAGCTGCTAAATAGTAACGCTGGTGGTTAAATCTGAGTTTAGGGGCAAGCAAGATAGGCAATTCATAGTCTACTGGATATTAATCTGGCTTGCAGTAGAAACTAGTCTGTGGGCAAAAGAAGGGAAGGGAGTGCAGTTTAAGCTCTGTCCAAGGCCACCTTGAGCTCATCTCTAGTCCAGCTCTGTGCTAATGTTTGCACAAAACAGCCAGAAATATTTCCACTTTTCATTCCCCAGGATCTTTGCAAAAGCAAAGCAGTGAGGATCTTTCCTGATTATTAGTAGTCCTTCACAGGACAGTAAAACCTTCAGTTGCCTGCAAGTGAAGAAACACTGAATTGAGAGAATCTGGGCTCTTCTAGTTTATGTATTATTAGTTTTATATAGTAACTCCACAGTAAAACACATTTCCCCATATTTTCTCTTTTTATATACGTGGTTGCTCACAGAAACTTACTCCTCCAGTTGCATTATCTACCCACAGCCCAGAAAGGCAGCCTTGACTTTAACCTCCATTGGGTTGGCAACAACCTAAAAACTCAGGTGCTGGAGAGGCATGGGACAAAGAGGGGGGGGGGGGGGACGGGCGGGTACTTTTTTTTGTTGTTGGTTTTTTCTTGGTTGGTTTCCTTTATGTTTTTAAATGAGGAGAGACAAACAACAGTGAGCAAAAGGATTCTCACTGCCAAGAGCACATGACACATGCTGTGTTCCAGGCTCTTTTTCAGAATGCTTTGGCCTTAACAAATGTTTAAGCATCTGCCCATAGGACTTTAAATGCTTAACTTATGTCAACTTATGTGCCCCCAGCTTTCATGGAGCTGTACAGGGCCGAGGCGAGCAGCCTGGTCTCTGTGGGACCCACCTCTGCCCATGGATGCGCTGGGATCAGAGGAGCTTTCCTGGGCAGAGAGAAGAATTGAAGCCCCCCACACACACTCTTAAGAGTAGGGAGCTGATACAGGTGAATATTTGGCCACTCACATGTTTCTCCTGTGACAGGCACCAAGGGAACAGAGTGAAACAGGGCAGCCAGTCTCATATAACAGACTTGGCCCTGGATGAACGTGGGCTTTCATTTACAGTCAGAGTTATTTTCAGGAGATTATTACATGGTCCCCTTTTATCACCAAGCTGCCAGAGTACTTAAGGTACTCCACCTGCAAATTATGAATTACAAATCAACAAATCAACTGCCAATGAAGGAAATGATAGACCATCTTTAGTTACAAGTATGAACCTCCCCTCTCTTTCTTACACTGAGAGAATATTATAAATGAGCCATTAAAGAAAGCGCTTAGCTAGCCAACTACTGCACTACGCAATTTGGGAGCTTGTTTTCTTCTCTGAGGATAATAAATTAGTGACAACCTGTGGTTCTCTGGTTTAATCTGAAGAATTGTATTTCTATTAGAGCGAATGCTGATTTCCTTGTCTCTTGCTTCCCAGCCTCTTCTCTTCCACACAAGGTACCTCCCAAATCTCCGCTCACAACAGCTATTCTCAGATGAGCAGTTCCTGCAGACTGCAGCGCGGCTGTGTTCAGCAGCAGCAGCTACGACAGGGAATAATCCTGCTGGCTGCACCCAGAGACCCTGACGCGGAGCTCACACGAGGCCCTGCTCTCCAGCTGCTGCAGAACCCTCCACTCCCCGCGGGAATCTGCCCAACTATTTAAGCATAAGCAAAAATTCATCACATAAGCAACAGTTATCACCAAACTGCCTCCCAAACCCATGCTCCCTTCCAGCCACCCCCAGCAGTAACTCCCTATTTCGCAGGGACGGCACTACCGGCCTTTCATCCCCCCACAAAACCACCACTTCACCTAAGCAGAGCATACCCCACTTTCTCCTAAAGGGATCATTCTAAATTGGCTCTGCATATTTTTAAGCAGCTTAGACAAAAATGAGAAAAGGTTTGTTGCACCTGTGGCATTAGAACTGCACTCTCTCCAGTGCTGCTTTAATTCCTATGCTCACACAAAGTCTGGAAGAACTTTTATCTTCCTTCAAAATACCCTAATAAGCCCAAGACACTGTGCTGGACCCTAGTTTTCTTGCTCTGCTCCTGAGCAGATCTGCAATCACTTGTATAAGCTCAGTCTTGTTTGGAGCCAGCTCTAATGAATCTCCATTGATTAGGAAGAATTCTCAAGCATAGCAAATTTCTTCCCTCGCTCTCTGTTTTACAAATCACTTCATCTGTTTACTCAGACAGCCTGGGGAATGATGTGTTTGTTGCCGCTTTTAATCCTGTATTCCAGTTAATTCCTTACTGCAGTGTTAATCCGAGTTTGTTCTTTAATCAGTATTTACCTTGTGGGCTGTTAAAGGCTTCAAGCCCATTACCCGAGTGACTCTTGCTCCAAAGAGGTGTCTCTGCTCATGCAGAGCCGTCTGGCTCATCCGAGCTCCTGAAAGGGTCGGAGATGGGTCTGGCAGCTCTGAGGAGGTGACAGAGAGGAGGAGGAGGAAGAGTATAATCACATACAGCAGGAGACTGCCACTAATGAAAGATCTCTAATGAAAGCTGCACTTGGCCTTTGTTAGTAAGCAAAGACTCGAAGGACTGTATTGCCAGTTCAGAAATAAGACTACACACTGCCTGTCCTTCCAGACCCAGAAACCTGCACAGGAAAGTGAATGCACACCTCCCACTTCTCAGTTATCTACCTCAGAAGAACAGATGTATCCAATCCTCACGTTGCCATTCTTTCTTGTATAAATTCCCAAGATCTCCTTTCTCGATTACTCTTTCCTGACTAGTCCAGACTTTTAGGTCTCCTGAGAAATTTGGGATACTTCTGTAAGCCGGGGGCAATGATGCCATGTACGAAGCCCCGCTGGGCTCAGACTTGAGAGGCAGGCAACACGCTGCTCTGGGGGCACAGCTCTCACTCCCATGAGGAAGAGGCCTCGCTGGGTGCATCGGATCAGTATATCGTGAGAACTGCGTCTTCAGCTACAGGAGAGATTTTGTTCTGCTCGGCACCAGGCTCTATGTAGGAGCCTGTGGTTTGTTGCATTCTTGTCCTGAACAATCTTTCTCTTAAGCAGAAGGTGAGTCTGAAATATAGCAAGCCCCTCTCTCCATGCTGTTCAGCGCTGTGTTCTCCCGCACACCCGCTGCTGTGAATAATAATTCTGCTGCACTGCTTTGAGTGGAAGCCCCCAGTCCCCTTGTGTCCCCAAAGATGATCATGATGCTGCTCTTCCTGCCAACTGACAGGTCAGCTATAACTTATTACTGTCACTCATGATAATTATCCATAAGAACTTAAAAAGGAAAGAGCTATTGCTGTACCAAACCACTCAGTGACTCCCTTATTTTAAATTCCACTTTAGTTAAATTATTTTGACATGTGTCAAGTGTTACCAAAAAAAAAAAAAAAACCCACATTTAAAATGGAAAAGTACCTTTTGATCTATTCAACCTGATTTCCATCTCCCTGAAGAAAAATAAAGCTTTACCCTTGGTAGCAATGGGAGCCAGGGTGATACCTGAGGATGCTCTTAGCTGTGTATTACAGCAGTCACATTAAACAACCACAAACCCTAATTTCATTTTCTCTTTTCCCAGCTGTAACAACTGTCTATTAGCTTAGAGTCAGATGATAAATTAGGCTAAAAAGACAAAATAGTCATCATAAGATACTATGCCACTAATCAATACCTATAATAATAACAACAAGCAAAGATTACTGTAAATAAATTTGTAGGCAAATAGATAACTTTTAATGAATACGTGTGTCCAATCAATAAAGTGTCCAGTCAAAGATCAAAATGAAGCCTATGGATAATAGCCAATACCCGGTTATGACAAAGGCTTTGTTTGTTTCCCTGTTTCTTCAGATTGCTTTCTGGAGGAGGAGGGCATCTTTACCTTATTTTTTACCTCAGTAAATGAGGCCCTAGAGAGATACTCAGTACTCTTCCAGTTGCCCAGAGGGTCATGTATCAGGCAGAGCTCATCACCATGTGCAGTATTGGTACAGATCCTTTCATTTAGACCCACATAAAACCTGGGTACAGTTAAACAACCATTTATAATCCCCACTTTACTCTGGTTTGTCTGCTCCCTTCCACCAATGCATCCTTAAAACACCATCTGACTGGGATAAATGCCTACAGGTCCTGACTGTGATCCTGAATTTGCCTGAAAATAACAGGCCTGGAATGGCAAGCCCTCGGGTTGTCTTCTGAAAGGACAACAGGATATATGACTGCAGAGAGAGCTTTTTTGGGAGCACTTCTTGCAGTCATTCACAAATCGTGTATAGTCTGATATACCAGGAGATTTCAACAGATACTATTCTGGATCCCCTTGTAAGTGATTAACTGTCTACACTGTTTATCAAACCTAGGAACAGGAATGGGTCAAGCGAAAGGTGAACACCTGCGAAAGGTAAACAGCTGTAAAACAGCTGACAGTTCAACACCATGTTGCTGAGTTACCAACAAGATACCAAATCTGATGAAGTTTTTGCTTATTTTACACACAACAGAAATAACTAATGTAAACAATGCATTTAAATCAAATGCCTGCCTAAAAGTACCCTAAGAAATTGGAAGTGTGTTAACTATTTTCTTTACAAATACCTTTACATAAAGGTGGATCAACTAATTGGAACCCTAGTATTTAGATCAGTATTTTCACAAATTTGAAATTATTTAGAATTAAAAGATACAAGTAAACAAATTTCAAAGGAAAAGTACCTAAGAAGAGTACAAAATATTAAAGCTTCTTTCCAGTAGACAAAATACGTAGCCCAGCAGCATTTCTGTAGATTATTTTTTTAGCCTTTCCAAAACAACTTATTCATATCTTAGGTTTCAATTTGCTTAAAATGAAAACCAACTATTTCTCTGTGAAAAGTCAATGCCAGTTCCTCCCTGGAGTAAAACATGAAGGGGAGGAAAGTTAATCCTTCAGGACTGAGATTGCTAAGGAATGCAGGTCCCTACAGCCAAGTGATATTCAGTATGAGGTAAATCTTTAAGACTCCTTAAAAAAATCTGCACCGACTTAGTACCACCTAATCTTAGTGTTGACTTCAGATGGTTGAGGTGCGTGGCAGACCACACTGTGCACACTGACAGAGCACAGCCTGCTGAAGCTCTCCGTGCCACAGACAGCGCTCTGCACAGCTCCGCTCCCTTACACCTCCTGCCAGGCTGCCTCGGGTTCCTTTGCGTGCACCAAGAAAGACATTTGGAGGTGGAGGCACCATAGGAAACCACCAGAGAGGGCAGGGGAGAAGCCACACCAGAACAACGGCCGCATGGCAACAGGTCAGCACCAGTCCTGTAAGGAGCTCTCCCCCTCTGAGCAGGGAGCTCTCCTTCACTCCTGTTGACACCCTGCCAGCAGCACCTCTGAGGGGACACAAGGAGTTCGCCACGAGTTGTGGTGCTGGGATCCTGAATCCCTCTGCAGCCGGCAGTGCTCGCAGGACAGCAGTGGGTACAGCTGGTTACAACCTCTTTGACTGCAGCCAGGGAAGACAAAAATATCACCAGAGCAAAATAAAAACACTGTGCGTATTCCCAAACCTGGACACCCGTGCAACCCTCTAATGCTTACACAGCTGTTTTTTATAGATTGCTTGCAGCCAAAAAATCCCCAAATCCAGCACCAGTTTCAGCTGTTTACATGAAAACAGATCACGTGAACAGCAGATTCACTGAGCTCAGCTGAACTTGATGTGTGCTGTTTGCTAAGTGATCTCTTGTGACCCTCATCTCTGTGTGTTCAGCTGTAAGGAGCCAGCCTATAACGAAGAATTCAAAACACAGGTGGGAATAGCAGGGAAAAGGATTGCATGGCATCCTTCATTTTCCTTCCCTTTTTTTTTCCTTTAATTTCAAAAGATTTTCTGGATTTTCACATAATGAGTGAATTCCTCAAAGACATTGACTCAGTCAGCAAACAAATGTCTGGAGTTTCATTTTAAAACTCAGATAAATTCTCCTTGTGGTGATATCCTCTGTGTTTTTTCTCTCATCTCTTGTTTTCCATTCGAAATTTTGTCTGACAGATGCAGTCATAACACTGATGGGACTAGGATGTTACACTGAATACACTCAACCTATGGTTTGATGATTCAGTCTTTAAAATATTAAAGCTCAGTATAAATTTGCCCTTGCAAGACATACTTCTAGATACAGAACAGCAAAGTAACTACATGGAGATGAAGTCTAAATAACCAATAGCTCAGCAGAGAGTAAAACTGAGCCACGCAGTAAAGAAAAGAGTTGTTTGAATGAAGATAGTGAAAGGAAGAAGTTTTCTTTATTTTTATTCTGAGACAAAACTCTTTCTTTACTTTCCTGTAAGTGCTTCGCTTGGAGGGGGGCTGATGTAATTGACCAATTTTTGCTGTTGCTTTAAAGAGGAAAAGGGACAGAGAATGTGAAATACTGTCTTTTTAAGATTCTTTTCAAATGAAAAAAAAAAAAGGAAAAAAAGAAAAGCCCCAAACCAGAAACAACCCCTTTAAAGAAGGTAGTTATGGGACCTTCTCAAGAATTCTGCAGGACGATCACTCATCTCTGACTACAGCAGAGGACAGAGTTCCTGGATGTCTCTGTGCACCACTGCTCCTCCCAGTCCTTGAGCTAAGCCACTTCTTTCTTTGCCAGGCAAGAACAATAAAACCAGGTAAGGACCCAAGGACTGAGACAGGGGCAAACAGCAGCTCAGCAGCGTTTGCTGAGTTCTGTCAGTCCCAAGTAGAGCTGAAGGTCTCAGCCCCAGCTGACACTCGGAGCAAATTTCAGACCTTGTCAAATCCTCACCTGTTTTCAGCTTGCATTTTTGCCATGCATCTCCTGTTTCCTATGTCTTGGGAGCTCCAGGGATAACACTAATCCTCTGACAAGCATGAATTCAAATGTGTAATTTTCATGGAAGAGAAAGAAATAAAGAGAACGTGAGTACACCAATAAACACAAATACACAAACAGATAGAAACAGTGCGCTATTCCGCACAGCCCTCAGGCCTCCCGGGGACACACACACGGCAAGGGCAGCTCCAGCAGCCCTGCCCGCTGCGGCCGGGTCAGTGCGGGCCAGTGCGGCCGCTCTCCCACTCACCCACCACGCGGCCCTGCCTCCCGCCAGGGTGACCTGAGCCCGCGCAGAGGGGAGCCGCACGGCGCCCCAAAGCACACGGGTGTAAGCCCTTCATTCTGACACGACTCTCAGCATACGAAACCTGCTTAAGCCTCTTATTTCAGGGCAGGAAGAGTATCTGACAAAGCTGTTCTCACACATAGTGTATTCTCCCTGCAAGATCGCTGTTTCTAATCATGTTAAGAAGGCACCAAATAACAGGGATTCCTCCAAGGAGGGCTGAACCCTTGACTGAGCGGTAAATATGGTAAGAAGTGAGGAAAGCAATCTGCTAGGAAAACATAGGATTCAGAAAACTGATATATGGGATATGTGCAGTGCATGCATTAAAGACAAGCCTTCCAAGCTCTCCTCTGCTGCAGAACGCACCAGGCAGCAGAGCACTAAGCTCACTGACTGGGCGTATCCTGCCATGCTCACTGCTCTGAACAGGGACATGGAGACACTGAGCATCTGTCAAGGATCCAGCCAGCCCAACAGAAACGTCGCACAAGCCTGTGGCCTTGGCCAGCAACTGGCCGAGGATTTAACACTGCAAATATTTTCTCCTGTGCAGTCTCTGAGATAGGTGCCTAAGAAGGTTACTTCTTAGACGCAGTTCTCTGTTCTCTCCCAGGTGTAAACCTCCCCTAGCCGTGTGGCCGGGTGTTAACAGATGATTAAGAGAGGAACGGTCACAGACTCTCCATGAAGAAGAGTGGCGGCTCAACAGTGCTCAAGAACACATCACCACATCAGCCAGGGTGAGCACAGAAAAGCACAAGGGGTCTACAGCTTCTAGAACACCCCAATTTGCTTGTTACTTCATCAAAACTGACCTATGTGTCCTTCTTCAGCCCCCTGGATGACAACATAGCTGTCCCTTTGCCCTAACAATTTCTGAATTTACACTGTCCAACTCACCTATTGAAAATTTTCTGAAACATAGGTATGGTGCATTATGTAATACATTCCTTGATGCTCTCAAGGTCTAAAATACTGCAGAAAAGCAGGCTGAACAACAACAAAAAAATCACATTTGGTATGTGGAAGCCAACGACCTTTCCAAGAAAAGACATTGTGGAAAAAAAAAAACTTCCAGAAAAACAAATCAAGAGAAAGAGATTCTGAGATTCCCAAGATTAACTGCTATCAATATTTGCATTATTTCTATAACTGCATCTCCTAGCCATAGACAAAGACCTCTTGTGCTAAGTGCTAATATATTAATTTTGAGGCATATGTGTGCAGTGTTTGACAGTCATCGTCATTAAAACACAAGGCACTTCGTAGCCTTGCCAACAGACCAAGCCCCTGCTCACTAACTGTATGTACCTGGCATGCCACGTGCTAACTCTTTGCTTTCCAGGTTGTCAGCAGAAGCAGCGGATGATTCATTACTGTACCCAGGAGTGCAGCGTGATGTTTAAAAGGCAGTAGAACAACGAGGTGGGTGTTAAGCCGCCTGTGATGACACATCTAGTAGAAAAACATTTCTGGTACCTGAGGAGAAGCCTACCTCACACCTTCTTCTGGCTTCTCCAGGCATCACTGGCGATGGCCTGACTGCCTTTCTTACACTTACTGTAAAAAATAATTCCCCTGCAGTCAATGGAATTACATAGCTGTAAAACTTGTAAGAGGAAAGATTCTATAGCACGTAGCAAGAGGGTTGACAGTGCCTTACACTCTTAACTAGATCCAAGATTGAATTCATTTTCTGACTCTGTCTAAAGTCAGAAGGAAGAAAGTTTGCTTTATCTGGTTATGGAATGACAAGGTGTTTCTTATGGCAGTGGTCAGATGCTCGTGGCACCCCCATTCCTGCCTATGAGAGGTTGAAAGCAGAACCCACTGCTGCAGCGACTTGGTGGTTCCTGAGCCTGGGACTCGTTTTCCCATCCCGCTGCGCTGGTGCATCTTCACACGTGGAGGTGTGTGAGGAAGCACGACGGGCACATTGGAATCTTTTACGATAAACTAACATTTTTTCCCCTTTAACTCTGTGGAGAATGTAATTTAGATTCCATAATATGATGTGATACAAATTGTTTAGAAATGCCAAGAACAAGGATACAACCAGAACGCCCAGATTTTGCCAGGTGGTAATCATCTTTCGGCTCATACCCCGTCTGGCCTATTCAGAATTCACCAAAAGCTGCTCCAGTGTTTTTTTAGTAAGAACTGACTCTCCATTAAGGCAATTTGCAGCAATAAATTTTATCTGTTTCTAAAAAGGATCAGATCTGTAGCTTATGCCAGACTTACGTAGCTAATGTGATTTTGTAATACAATTATTTAAGTCTGCTTTCAGCAGTATCCACCACCCTACCAGCAATGACATGGAGCCACATTCCGTTCTGAAGTGGGGAGCACCCATGGCACCAATGCTACTGTCAACATTTTTAAGGCTCCCCTCTTGTTTTCACTGGGAGAAAAGTAGGCAAGATCCTTAATTTAACCTGCTCTTCTTTGTGCACATGTGTAATTTCTGCTGTGCAGTCAACATTATGGAATCTAAGAATCTTCCATGATGATACCTCAAAAAAAGTGCTCCATGGGTGAACAAGTTCAATGCAGATGACTATTTACCATCTGGGATCCAAGCATCCCTGCACTGAACCTTCTCCATAACTGATGGTACCAAATGACATGTTAAACCAGCTAACAAAAATGACCCACCAATAAGTGCTCGATTCTGGTTACAGCATCGCTCAAAGATCATGAAGCGTCTGATTTGAAACACAGTCCAGGTCATGCAAGCACAGAGAAAACTCTTTCCAAATGTTCCCTGAGGCATTACCAGTAATGGAAAAAGTTAGAGAGCTTTTCCTGTTTTCATCCCAATCTTTCCTGATGCCTTATAACCACATCCTCTCAATGTCTGAATAAGAGAGCAGCTTAGTCATGTATCAACTGCTTATTACCGTGTAAAATTTGAGCTGCAAGTAAAGAGCAGACTACTTAGAGCTTCAGATCAACAGTATCAGGAGATTCTGCAAGAACACCTTATTTAGGCAAGTTTTCTAATGTGAAAATAACCCTATTTTGCTTCCACTTGAGCATTTCTCTCCTACTGCTGAACACGGAGCATGCTGGAGACATTACTGCTGATGCAACCCAGAAAGCAGTAATAACTGTGCTTGACTTACTGTGAGGGCATCTACACCCACCACCTAGACAGCCACACTGCATACACAACTTCAGAAGACACAGAGGACGTGCACAGGGTATTAAAGTAATTAGCAAGATCACTGTTGATTTTCTCTTTCTATACAGTTTGTCTTTCTAATTAAAACTGCAAATACAGAAACTAGATGACCTGCCTCTCTGGTACTGTCTATTCACCAAATCCTGATGGATTCCCTGTGCAATTCCAAGTGCAATCATCTGGTGGTTAACACAAGTCCTCTTTGGAGGACTGCCATCGACTCTAAACACATATTAATTAAACGCAAAGGTACTTCTGGGAGATATTTCATTTCCCTCAGGCAACATAACCTTACCTAATGTCTGGGAGCATCATTCCCCCAGTATCACTCCCTGCGCTTATCACAACTCTGGGCAGATATCTAAAAGCAGAGGACAGGACTCCCCAGTGCTCTGCACATTGCCCACCCATTTGCACCCGGGGAAACAACTCTAGCTTTACCGACTCCTGCAGCGGCTGCCCAAAGCACACAAGAGAAGGGAGTCCGGCCTCTGGTTTGGAGATTGTTACTCTTTCAAGAAAATCCAAGTGACTAGGAGAGGTTCATTGACCTTAAGGTTCCTTCTGCCACCTCCCACAAGCATGGGTGACAATGACGTTTCTAGACATCATCTGCCATCCCCTGGGAAGAATATGCTTATTTTAAAGTGAAATTTTCTCAGGTTGAATAGCAATTCACAGTGGGGTTTTGCCTCTCTTTTTTTTGCTTGTTTGCTATTCTTAAATGCAGATATTTGCATAAAAAAGAGCCGCTGTACCATCTTCTCCCAGGGCTCACTCCCTTCTGAATCCTGTTGATGACAGCTTAATCATTTCCACAGCAACCAAGATCATGACATCAAATAAGGTATAAGCAGCAGGAACAGATGATCTCTCTGGAAACAGAGATCCTCCTCCATGTACATAAATACTCTGAAAAACAAAAGAAATAAAATAGAAAATATCTTACCGCAAAAATGTGATTGGTCTAAATGGGAATGGCATTTTTTCTTTCATTCTCTTTCTCATAATGTAACGTAACAGTATAATACTATGTTACATGATATAGTGTTAAAACAAGATTAGATGTCAAGACCTGGCACTGGGGATAGACAGCATCACTGGTTGGAGATGATACGGTAAATTTATATGTTGTTCCTCTGCTCAGCAAAGGCCGCATTTTAATGGTTGTAAAAGAAGAATCTTTGATCCATTTGGCTTTAATAACTTCTGCTGAATTGGTCTAATCAGGAACTATGTGGCCAAAAAAAAAAAAAAACCCTAAGGGTTTTATTAATTAAAATCTTTATATCAACAGCTACTTCTCCTTTAACACCATTTGCTTGTATGATAAAAAGCAAGACCTATTTCCTCACTACAGGGGCACTTTGCACATAACATTTCTGAATGAGCACCTGCAAAGCTGACTCTGCAGCTGCCTCTGGAGATGAGTAATGGGCCACAACACAGCATGTGGCCAGCACAGCCCAGCTTGTCGACTCTAGGGCATGGATATAGGACTTGGTTCCTGAATAAAGTACAGATGAGTCAGCGCTCGGGTTTTGAGAAAACCAGGCCTTCCTCCTGCATCTCTTCACCTACTGCCCAGTGCTGTACAGTGCGTCAGCTACTTCTTGACTGCAAGTTTTGCGCTGTGCAGGTCTCTGCAGAAATCTTTTGTCAAGGTTTTACGAACGCCCTAAATAACCCTACCTCTGCTGAACGCTGTACATGTTTTGTACCATCCCTTGCTTTGGTTTCACTTCAGGCATAATCTTCATCTCTCACTGCTGCCAGGAACGAAGAGCTGCCCGTGTGGGGTTACCTGCAGGTAACACCAGCCAACACGGTGAAGAAGAGACCAATCTTCTCCTAAGCACTTCCATCCATATGCCTCATTAAGCACAAATCCTGGTTAGAAGGCTGAATGTATGGGACCACCACCCACTATGCAAGCAAAAATGGCTACGTATAAAGGGCAAATAACCATTTTATATTTGAAGAATTCAAAAGAGTAGGGATAGATAGAAATAGATGTATCTTCTGGATGGATCATAGATGACTACCGAGTTCAAGGACATCCAACTGCATGCAACTCATAAATTATTTAACTGCTTCTCCCCTGCCAAACTACACTGCGGCTCAGGACGACAGGAAGACTCTAGTGTGACAGAAAAGGGTCAGGGACAGGGTTTTTGTCATGCTGGACTGAGCAGATAACATCAAAGTTGTAGGTGATAAAATTGCTCAAGAAACTAATACCTGAGCCAGGAATAAACTAAATAAAACTGCCATTAGAAGAGATTATTGACCGCTCTGCCTTGTATCTGAAGATAAAAGCTATAGAGGGGTGGAAAGCACTCCTACTCCCTCTCCAAGTGAATAATAAACCCGATGAAGGCAGGAGCAGCTACACTGCAGATCTGTGGCCCTCCAGCGTGTGTCTGTGGTAGCGCGTGCGCGGAGCACGGTGAGGCCGGCTCTCCCGCCTGGGGACGGAGGGAGACTCCCAAGGCAGCCCAGGAAGCTCTGCCCCGCCGGGGCTGGTGCTGCACAGGGAACCAAACACCGCAAGAGCTTGGGAACACGCAGGTTCCTGGAACAGTCCCAAAGCATTAGCGCAGCAGGTAACACACAACTTGGCACTAACGTGCCACCAAAGGCAAGGTAACAGCCCGCAGGCCTTGCAGCACGGGTTTTGCCTTTGATCCGCACTCCTTTATTATTGCATAAAGTGGTGTAAATGGGGCATGACTGAAATACACCTCATCTTTTCAGTCAGGATGGCTACAGATGTCATGGCAATATTGTTAGAAAATCCAGTGATAAGATTTGCAGTGAAGGAAGTGCACCCTTCTAGACCAAACGCGATAGAGATCTCTCCTGCCACGGGCTGGAGGTCACGAGGGAATGGAGGAGTTTACAGCGAGCTTTAGCAAAGGCAAAAAGCATGGATATCTCACCGACCAGGCACGGCTACGCTGCCCAAATTGCACCCTTGCTCTGGAGTCTGCGTTCTCAGAGCAGCAGCCAACCTCTTCCCAAGGCTCTGGAGCACACTGAAGAGCTGGGCCTTTTCGTGGACGCTCAGTTTGTAAATCCGCTGCGGCTCGAGGCAGAGGGCAATGAGAGAGATCTGACCTCATTACCAAGTGTTGGCTAACCACAATTTCATCCAGGAGCTTTACACACATTCTTCTCCAGCTCCACAGGCTGCTTACCTCTGAAGAAGGGGAAGCCCAGGAGCGCGTCCTACTGTCTTTCTCCCATGAGGGCAGGGACCTCACAGCTCTTTAGCCCAGACACTTGCTGTGTTGCCACTGATCAGAACTCTGTTGTATATACAGGCATAGATGTTTCACAGAGAAAGTCTAATACATTTAGAACATGAAAAGAACCTTATGCAAAACATGGTACTAATCTTTGATTTAAACAGACAAGAAAAAGAAAGTCTTTGAGTAACACACTTTCTGCAATTTAAACTTCATCTTGCTTTCCACTGATTTTTCTCCACTGCTTCAAGCAGCAAATCCTTCTTCCTTGAGAAGGCATCTTTCTGAATGGCTGGTAAATATTAGTGTAACACTAGTATAACCTCAGGGGAATTCTAGCATCAACGAAATACCCAAATTCCCTTTCCAATGGGCCTCCAAAGGACTGGGCCTTTGTTTGTACACACGCTTCAGGCAAAGACTGTGAACATCTTACGCAAAATCAATTACTCTCTAACCAAAGGGAAGGTGTGATGTGCAACACAATTTCCCAATTACTGTTACCCTTGTCATCACATTTTCTCCAGGTGTACTTTCATGTTGCCTTTAAATTTCCAAGAATCAAGTTAATTAGCCATATTGAACAAAGTCCCTCTGACCTGTGTAAACAGCCGGCTATAAAGCATCCTCATTTCATAACAGCACAGCTCCTACACCCCACAACAGATGCAGTTTACTAAGGTTCCTGCATTGAAGAGCACATTTTCACTTAGTGGAGTAAGTGCTGCTGTAGCTGTCACAGCGCAGCGTTTCTTTAGATGGAAAGCATGGATTGCCACAAGGCCTTTTATTCTCTATATTATAAACACTCTTGAACAGAATAAAAATATTATAACTGTATCAATATTCTGGAAAACCTGGAAACTCGTTGCATGTTTTGTGTGTGACAAAGCTTGGGGGCACTGCATTAAATATATCTCAATATTAGCAAGTTAGAAATTTAACTTTGTGACTGCAGGCAAACCGGACAGCGCGCACAAACCCCGTGGCACGTGCCCCCGGCTGTGCCGAGCGCGGGAGGCACCGGCTGCGCACGCTGGGCAGTTACAGCAGCAGCAGCTCCACGCGACACGCAGCACCGCGGCACAGGGCAGGAGCGACACCTCTGCCGCCCCGTCCGCACCAACACACGTGGATTCCTGCCCGCTGCACAACCGACCCCAGGTCTGAACAGAGAAGAACTGGGCTTGCTGAAAGAGCCAAAGAGAGTCCAACAAACCTCATTCCACAAACAGGAGGTACCCAGATTTTTCATGAGAAACAATTCAATACAAAAATCAACTCGACAGTATCGAGCAATCACCTAAAGGACTGACAGGAAGAAAGGCAGAGAGAGGAAAAGAATGGGGAAATTAATGCATCTTCTCATTGCTTTTGCTTCTAAAATGTACCACAGAAATGTTTACTAAACTCAAGGGAATTTGAGGTACGTTCATAACTGGAGTGTGTCAGCAGCAGAATATCTTCATGTGGAAAGATGCAGAGCCAAAGAGGATCTGTTAACGTCACTGAAATCAAAAGCACCTCAAAGAAATTTTCCTTAACCTTAATTTAGCAGTGTCATTTCCCACCTAGTGTCAGTGGGACCCAGGACACCCTCTCTTCTTCCCCATTACCAATGTCGTGGAGAAATAATTCAAGTGTCAAAAGTATTGCCTGGATGAACTGCGAGATAACAAAAGAAGAGTCAGATTTCCCAGGGAAACAACGTGTTTACACAACATAAGTTCATGCAATAAATCTATTTCATCAGATTTTAGGGGCATACGGCACTGGAGCTACGGGTCTGGAAATAAGCAGAACTCCACAGTGCTGTCAGCTTGTAACAGCTGAGAAGGCTCAACTCTTCTTTCAAAAATGAGTTAATTCTCTCTTTCTGGAAGACATTCTCTTCCAGTGGAGGAGGTGGCCCATCCACGTGGCTCTAACAGACGAGCTGGGACATGTTCTCGTCACCTCGCTGAGGTGTCACTGGGCTGCCCTGCCCGGGCTGGGTCTCCTGGGCAGCTCCCTCAGAGCCCCCAGGGCACCCAGCTCCGGGAGGCGACTCAGGGCACGGCAGCTGCCAGGGCAGCCCGTTTGCCAGGGATCGAGGCCACCCTTCGCGCCGCGCCAACCCTACGCGGCTCCAGTCGGCACGGCGCAGGCTGAGCCATCTCCAGAAGAGAGGGAGCTGCTCCCAGCGCGTCTCCCCTGGGGTGCTGCATTACTTGCACAATACTTGTACCACATCTTCTGCGGTTCGGCCCGCTGCGTTACCTAGTTCTAGAAACAGAAAAGCTGTATCAGAGGAAAAGAAAAAGGAAAATCATTTTATTATTCCCCTTCTATTGGTCTTTGCAGAGGTGAGGCACTGTTAAGCAGCTCTAACGTGTGAGGAGGATGGCGCCTGAGTTTCCAACCCACTTCAGCTAGGATGAAATACTGGCAGTGAGTAGCAGATACCTCAGTCTCCCATCAGATTGTCTTTGGCATTCATTTCAAAATCAAGCTGAAACTTCAAAGGAATTAAAATATAAAAGCATTACCCAAGATTTATCCTTTCTCAAGTGTTTCAAAAGCAATATACAAAGCCTTGAAGGATAATCTGAGGCAGGAAAGAAAAGCATTGGAACAGGACAGACAACAGCAGAGCTTCAGATGCACAGGTAAAAACAGCCAGAATTTCTTTCAACGTTTTGCTGACGCTCACATGGTCTAGGCAAAACAAGGAACAACAGAACTAGGTGTGTGAAACCTAATCAATGAAAGCCATTCTTACCGCACACAGCACCTGCTTTCTGCGGGAACTCGGTGGGAGACGTCAGCCTTGAGAAGGTTAGAGGTGGGATTCCTGTTGCTGCTCAGACCAGTGTGTGTGGGGACACACTGCAGCAGCAGGCGCACTGCATGTGACGTGTCTTGCTGAGGATGGCCACTGCTTTCCAAGGGGTAAGCACAGCTCTGCTCCGCTAGGCCAGATCGTACTCTCACTGCAAGGAAGGGGAATCTTCAGGCCACGTAAAGCACTTAAAGCTGAAATATATTTTCCACAACTAGATCACACCTTGCTAACTGACACCAGATTTGAGGACAACAAAAGAACCAAGAGAAGGGACCGCTAGTTTTTTTGAGGGGCGTATGCTGCTGCCAGTTGCATCAAGCAATCCAAGTACTAACACTTCCAGGAGAGTCTGCAGCCCAGGAAGTGCATATCCGAATCACACCAAATTACCTGCCTTTTTTAAATATTAAGGGGGAAATCCTGCTGCTGGAAATGCATCTGCAAATCCCAAAGCCCTTTGTGAGTAGGGCCTTCACATTCTCATGGCTTCTTCAGCCACAGTCCCCACGACCAGGCAAACAATGCACTGCGTCTGGGCCTGGAGCACTGTTACAAGATTAATTCTGACATAGCGACAGAGAAATATGAAAGAAAAAGTTAAAAATAGTTTGCATGATAGCCAAAGCAGAACAATATTAAACGCATGAGATTCTTGAGCACCCAAGAAATGTCAAGTCCCACTCTCCCCAGATGAGTCTGTGTTTACAGTAACTTTATGTAATACCAAAGCTCAGACCCTCAACATCTGTGCAGGATACGCTGGTCTGCTTCACACAGAAACGTTGCTAAAGTGACTTAATTTTGTTTCATTTGATGGTCTGTTTTAGAGGCAGTTAAATTATGGGCAATACTTTTTTTTTTCTAAATCTAAATAAAGAATCATTCAGTCGACAAAAGTGGCAAAAATTCACTCTCCAGTGGTGGTATTTATCACTTATCTTTGGTAACTCTATCCACATCACCATATCAAGTCTCATAGTGACCACTTTTGCATAGAAAGGCCAACCACAGGGGCAGGCAGCTGCATTTCCTTTGCTTGGAAGACTTGTTCCGAGGAGGTGTTGGACTCTGGATACTCCTCTTCGTGCCTGGTCCTCGCGCTGTCCTGCTCTCTGCCTGGCACCGCCACAGTCAGAGCTAGCAGAGTGACCACATCTCACTGCAGCAGATCACCCTGTCACTAAGGCTGAGGCATGGGAGCCCATCCAGCCTGACTCCAGGATGTTGTTTTATCTTGAAAAATCTCATCAGCATAATTTGAGTGCTTCAATAAGATTGTTTCCCAAGCTATAAGCTCAAGTTCCCACACTGAAATCTGAGCAGCTGTCAACATGAGCAAACAGTGGGGTTCTCTTTCATTTATGTCCTTGCGTCAAACTACATTTGCTTTTTGCTGGCACTTCGTGGTGCACCAGTGACTTTTATTATACGTCCATCTCAGCTGTGTGCATAAGGCAGCAGAATTTCCCTATGTAGGTGGAATAAAAATCCCATTCAAGCCTTGTTGACTTTAGCTGCACATGCTCATGCTGCACTTCCCCGTAACTAGCAGCGAAGGGCAACTGCCTGGCAGCTGTCACTGAGAGGAGCCTCACGTTCAGATGGGGATTATTTAGCACAGTAGATTTAATGAACGCTGGCAGAGAATCTCCCCTTCATTTTCAACCAGCTTTTGAAATTCTAAAAGGCAATAGGCTAGCCTCTGAGCTGGTAAATGTTCATCTAATAAAATCCCACTAATTTACATCAGCTAAATGCTACACTTGCCTTCTGCCCTTGAATACACTTTGGCTATATATGATGGTTATACATGATAACTACCTTCATCTAGGATTGCCAACCCATCCCTTTCAGGTCACATCCATCCCCCTTCCCCTCTCAAAAAACAACTACACCAAGTTACCTCAGTTACAGACACATCAAGTGAGCAAGTGCACCTTTTCAACCCTATTTCTGAAAGCACCAGTTGACAGACACTAGCAGGGCATGGAAATTAGCTTAGGCCTAAGTGTCAACAAGACGTGTCCTTTGCTTTTCACTGAGAATGTCCCTTTATTACCATAAAAGCCTGCACTACAAACATTCACATGCGATCTAATTCCTCATCAAGCCTGCCTCAGATTCCCTGGCTGTTTTGATTACCAGATGATCAAAAGAAAGAAAAAGACAGGACACCAGCAGCTGTCACAGAGCAGAACTACAGATTCTTTTTCTTTATTTTTCTTTCCCTTGAAAGAAAAAGGATTTGCTGGGTTGTTTTTTTCTTCTCCTTTTCCCTTTTCATTCAGAGTGACAGTTGTTCAATTCTGTGTGGCATGTCAACAGTTTTTATGAATTAATGCATACTTCGAGGGCTATCTTTATGGCAGGAACACCTCCTTGTGAACAGGACAGGTTAGAAAGTCATGGACTGAACTATGACAAAATATTTCATTTTCTTTATGTCCTAAGAAGTATTATTTTAACTCTTTTAGGTCAGTAGACCTCCTCTGTCCAAATCTGGAAAGGCCCTCCTATACTGCTTACTGACCAGTTCATGCTTCCATACCTGCTGAGATTACAACATCAAATCAAACTCTCTGCTGATTCACAGCTTGAAAACTGATGCACTGATACACTTACTGCACGTGCAGACTAAAAAAAAAATATTAGGAGAAAATATGGTAAGTTTTCATTAGTCACTGAATTTTACCCAAATTTGTATGCCCCCAAGAAGTGGCATTTGGCCCTTACATATGTCAAAGCCTTAGACATGAGCTACAGCCCTATATATTATATTACACTCTGGTCACTGCCACACCTCTCCTCACTCTGTTGCATGAGCAGAGCAGCCCGGGTCTCCTGCCCTGAACGCTGACTGCCTGTTGCAGCAGACAGGCACTATTCTTTACGTGGGCCTACACACACCTCAGCCTGACCCCAGGCCCCAGACCTACAGGTCTTTCACCCAAGTGAAGACCATGATACCTTCCTCCTGACAGAGGTATGGCTAAAATTTGAAGTCTGAGTTGCCCATCTCCATATAACTTTTTTAGAATCAAACACTGTAGTTATGTCCTTCACCTAAGAAAATTATTGCTTCAAAGAAAACATTTTGCAGTATTTGAAGTGAATTTCACACTAGACTGACAGTCTAGGAGCCTTTTCTGTATTTCCTGAAAACAGATGGAAATGGTAGTGATATCTCAGCACCTCAACATCCAAAGGCCCTTCAGCACTTGCTGGTCAGTATTACCTCAAGGAGGATAAAATTTTTCCTGAGTTGCCATTTAATTATCTGCTTACTTGATGAGACTAAGACTAAATGGGTGCCATGAATCCTACGTGTTAGACACTTACCTGCCAACAATGGGAAGAGAACTCGCTTCACCAGAACAACACGAGACAATAACTGGTGTTGAGGGCAAATCTAGCAGGGAAAGTGGATAAAACTGTTGAGGGATCGTGGGAAAGGATTGCTAGAAATAAGTAATAATCTTGTTTTCCAGACAGCAAGAATAAGGAGAAATTGACTGTTACTGGCCTACTCATCGAATCAAAGAATGAGTTTAGTCATTAGAATGAGTTTAGTTATTAGCCAGGATACTAAGATTTAGCTTCTGATGTGCCCACCTTGTCATTTGCTAGTTAAGTCTATACCTGATCTGCCAGCAGTATAGATGAAAATGATAGATCTGTGACTTTGTTGGCATAGTGCTAGTGTAGATGAGAATACAGATGAGCGTTCTTCTTATCAACAGCTACCTCAAATCATGCAGGCATGAAGGACTAGAAAAACTGACTTGTTATATTCCGTGTCCCCTGCTTGGAAGCCCTGGCTGCCTGCAAGAGATTAGAAGAAAAAGAAGCGGGCCGAGTGTCTGGGCAAGAGGGAGGTCGGTACAGCAGCACAGGCCCACACTTACCATTGACACTGCTCGTGCTTTTCCTTCTCTCTTTGGAATGGCTTTCCAGAGATAAACATTTCCCTTCTGTGCTTCTGCTACAAATCAGTGTATGTGCCTAAACACAAAGACAATAGTTCAGTAGTTTGGCTTTTTGTTTGTTTGTTTGTTTTTCTTTAAGAAACAGAACATTTTCTGGCTAAAAGAAATTTAGGAAGGAAAAACAGTTACTTCTCCGTGTTCTCCAAGCTGAACACCTTCAATAGCTTTTCTTCATTTTTGCTGCTTTTCTCTCTTTTCCTGGCCTCTCTCTTTTTTTGAATCTTCAACCTCTGTCTTGGTGTGGAGCCTTTGGAAAAACAAAAAATAAGATGGGATTCACTTTCAAAGCCTTCAGCAGAACCTCAATCAGAAAAGCATGCATTGTAACAATATTTACCAGGGTTCGAATTGCTACAAAAGCTTCTAAATGAAAAGAACATAAAATGCAATAACGCAATAAAAAAGTCAAAAGGGCTATTTCATATCACCATTAAAACGAAAAGCATAAAATGGCTCAAGATTAAACTCCCTGTTTCCCTGCCAAAACAATTAGAAAAAAAAAAAAACTCAAAAGTAAAACAGTAGCAGTAATAATGGAGAGACATCATTGTTTCCAGCCTTCTATCTCCCTTGCTTTTTTTTTTTTTTTTTTTTTTTTTAACTCTTTTCCTTTATGTTTTGGCAGCTGTGAACAATTCTGTACCCTGGAATTGTTCTGCAGGCTATTAATGTCTGTGACCTTTTGCATCAACAACAACAGCTTTACTCTCCAGTCATCTCCTGAAATGCTACCTAATAGATTCAACACGACTAACCCTCCCTGTCAAGCCCTGCAAGCACACACTTCGCGCTTTTTTTTCTTTTTTTTTTTTTTTTTTTAAGTCCCCTCATTGGAGCAGGATATGCTTTGTAAACAGCGATGTTTCATGGTGAAAGGAAACAGACATCTGTATTTTACCATTCCCAAGTTTTCCTGGGGAAATGAGAGGAATGATATTACATTAAAATCATATCGTATCATTATACAAGAAAATAATATCTCATTATATTTGAGCCACGATGGGGTTCTCTTTTGAGCTTGTTGCAGCTGCTTTTATTTTTTAAGAGTGCTTAAAACCCAGATGTGATCAAACAGATATCAAGAGCATTCTCCAACTCTATGATCAAATGCACACACATATCAAAAGTGTCTCTAGTTCTCCTTAGATTCGTTTAATCAAAGAGGTTAATAGAGTGGGGCCTAGCTAGAGCAGCACGGTGCTGCTGCAACAGTCTCCCGTGATGGAGACAGACGGCGTCCTGTAGCAGAACAGATGGATGAAGGGGGCAGCAAATAGGCGACTGATGCACAATGAAGAGGCCTCAAAAATAGAGGCTTTTAAGAACTCATAAGCCCTTTAAGCCTCTGCATAATTTCAAGGTGTACTTTGTTTCATTCAGGAGCCAGAGATTTGTCAAATGAATTTGCAGAAGGTTATTTTTTTATTTTAGTAGGTTAAATGAATTGCCTTAATGAGACCCTGACTACAATTTATGACTTTTAGAATTCATATTAGGTTCCTAAATGTTGTTATTCCACTTTAGAGTAGAAGTGAGGTACAGGTTAAAAGGGTAGAGATGCACTGGACTGCAGCAATAGCTCAAGGTTGACATGAATACTGCAGAGCAATGATTCCTTTGGAAGTTTCCTTTGGAGAAAAGAAAAAGAATAGACTTGGAGGATGCCAAACCTTTCACTTTGTACCCGATTTACCACAGTTTCTTGCCAGCCATCCTCACACACGATCTGACTTGCATGGCGAAACAAAATCTTTTGGGTCTCTCTTTCTCTTGGTCCAGGCCTTTCATTTTTTCCAGTCATACAAACCAATGAGCAGGGACTTCTGGACAAGTCGATCTAAAAAATATCACACAAGACAAAGAGGAGCTTCCAACATAAGAAATACTTCAGAAAATTTGTTTTTCTCACAGTATATCAAATGTTCTTAAAAATCTTTTCAGTTAAATCCTTTTCCGCTGAAGCTGTTCATGTTCTCTGATGAGAAGCTGACAATTTGCAAGGCAAATCAAGACATAAAATGTTTTGGTCTGGTTTGTGTTTACATTTTTTTCATGGAAATAATCCCTCATCACAGCACCACCACAACTGGGCTATCTTTCTCAAACACACATAGCAAACGGGCCACCAAATAACAGATTCACAATAACAAAGAAAACACAGTTGATGTCTTCATGAATAAAAAAAACAAATTGCTGGGTTTTATTTTAAATTCTTCTAAACTGTGAAAAAGAGAGGGTACATTGTGAATCTTTTTTGTATATTTTCTGCAAATATTTTCTATATATTTGCTGAATACAGCAATATTGTAGGACTCTTGAAAATTCCAGCATTCCTACAAATGACTTATCCACTCAGAAACCATCATCCAAAATGAAGGATGACTATGAATTCTCATGCTGGTGCTTTTCATATTGATATGAATATGAATATGAATATGAATATGAATATGGTGCTTTTCATATTGATAATCTTTCATCTGGAAACACCTACCGTACAAATTTTGAATAATATAACTGGAATTTCCATTCTTAAAT
>JAWLRI010000460.1:3890073-3944952 GCA_034781795.1 Crypturellus tataupa | reverse complement strand
CATATTGATAATCTTTCATCTGGAAACACCTACCGTACAAATTTTGAATAATATAACTGGAATTTCCATTCTTAAATAACGCAGCTCTTTCCAAAGGCCTGTTGTGCAGTACACTGCACTTCACAGTCACTCATTTGAAACAAGGCTGGAAACAGAGCCACCAGGACGGAACAGTTCTTCAGCAATCCCATTTCAGCGCCTGAGGGACAGATACTGAAATTACTCAAATCTCCACCATAAACAGGAGCTCTTCTGTCACGTCACAAGTGGCACCTCTGAAATACTGGCCCATTCACCTGGCTCGGTGTCGAGCGCTCTGCCAGAGCAAGGCAGGGATATCAGCTCGTTTGCAATCTGTCTTCCGCTTGTTCCGTAGACAGAAGCACAACTCTCCCTTGATATAAGAGAACTAGCATACTGGGAAAAAGGAAAAAAAAACCTTGAAAAGATTAGATTTGTTTTGCTATATCCAATATGTTCTCATCTCTTGTCTAAGAAGCCCATCTGGTTTAAAAATACACAACACCTGTGCAATTTTTTTTATACACTTAAGCTTAAAGTGCTAAATATTTTTTGTTGTAAAAATAAATCATGGATATTAAGGAGATTTTTTTAAAAAAAATGCTGGTAGTTTGATGTACGTCTGACTTTACTGAGCATGCATTTTCTGATTTCTCATTGAAAGGCTTTTCACACAGTCACAGAATCACAGAATGGTTGAGGTTGGAAGGGACCACTAGAGGTCATCTAGTCCAATCCCCCTGCTCCAGCAGGGACACCCAGAGCACAGGGCACAAGGTCACATCCAGGAGGGTTCTGAAGATCTCCAGAGCAGGACTCCACAACCGCTCAGAGCAGCCTGTGCCAGGGCTCTGTCACCCTCACAGGAAAGAAGTTCTTCCTCACATGTACAGGGAACTTCCTGTGTTTTAATTCATACCCACTACCCCTTCTTCTATCACTGGCCACCACTGACAAGATATTGTCCCCATCCTCCCTACACGCTCTCCTCAGGTATTTATTCATTTTGATCAGTTCCCCTCTCAATCTCCTCTTCTCCAGGCTAACAAGGCCCAGATCACTTAGTGTTATCTCCTACGATAGATGCTCCAGTCCCTTAATCATCTTCACTACTCTAGAAGTTCCTTTCTAGAAGTTCCACAACCCTCTTGTTCTGGAGAACCCAGAACTGCACCCAATACTCCAGGTGCAGCCAGATCAGAGCTGAGTAGAGGGGGAGGATCCCCTTCCGTTGAACTGCTGGCAACACTCGAACGCAGGCCGAGACTCCATTGGCCTTCTTGCCCACGAGAGCACATTGCTGCTTCATGGTTAACTTCTTGTCAACCAGGACTCCCAAATCGCTCTTCCACAGAGCTGCTTTCCAGCAGATCAGCCTCTAATCTATACTGGTGTCTGTGGTTATTCCTACCCAGGTGCAGGACCCTGCACTTGTCCTTCTTGAACCTCAAGACGTTGCTTTCTGCCCAACTCTCCAACCTGTCTAGCTGCCTCTGAATGGCAGCACAGAGCCCCCCTCTGGAGGCTTGGTCACTCCACCCAGTTTGGTAGCATCTGCAAACTTGCTGGGGGTGCCTTCTGTCCCTCATCCAAGTCACTGATGAACACGCTGAACAGTACTAGACCCAGTATTGACCCCTAGGGGACACCACTGGTCACAGGCCTCCAACTAGACTTGGCCCCATTTATCAGAACCCTCTGAGCTCTGCCATCCAAACAGTCCACCTCACTGTGCACTTATCTAGCCCATTTCCTGAGCTTCCCCATGAGGATGCTATGGGAGATGATGTCCAAAGCCTTGTTGAAGTCAAGGTAGACAACATCCACAGCTCTCCCCTCAACCATCCAGCCCATCATAGAAGGCTATCAGGTTGGTCAAATATGATTTCCCCTTCTTGAACCATGCTGACTAACTCCTGATCACTTTCTTTTCCTTCACATGCCTAGAGATGGTCTCTCAGTTGAACTGCTCCAGTATCTTTCCGGGAACGGAGGGGAGGGTGACCATCCTGTAGTTTCCCAGGTCCTCCCCCTTACCCTTTTTGAAGACTGGAGTGACATTCTGGACCGAAACCAGAAAAAAACGGGATCACCCAGCGCAGCCAAAGGATGCACCTGAACGCCTGGCCTATCCCAGTGACAACGTTCTCGCCCACTGTCTCTGCTGAGCAACTCATTTCTTTTTTTTGATGGAGAAAAGTATTATTCTGTGTCTTTCCAACAGATAGCTAAGTCACAGAGCAAAGAAAGAATTGAAATACTGCATAAAGAATCTACATCTCAGATATGCACCATCAAATTCCTGCTAGTGATGATGATGAACATACATTTTTTTTCTGTTCCAAACAAATGCTATGTGTATCACTCTTTTGAATGTTGTGCACTGAAACGTTGAAGAAATGCAGGAGAACATTTTATCTGAGACGTTGCTTCAACTCTCCAGAAAAAAAGTATGTGAGGTACTGAACAGATGCTCTTGATGTCACTGGTACCATATCCCTAGGGCTAAAGAAACAAACTCAGGCTACACCATCTACTACACCAACACACGATATTACACAGCAGGACACTAGTGAAAAACCTGCTCATTTCCCACTAGAGATAAAAATTAGTAACAAGGACTCAGACATTTAAAATAGTTTTTTAGATATAGCTGTGCTACTGTTTGGTGCACGCATGATACAGCAGCCCAGGAAACTGGCCACTGTCTTTCTCCTCTAGAGTCAGGAAAGATTCAAGCCATTTCTAAACGTGAGGTCAGCAAAAGGACTTTAGATATGCAGATAATGCCAAGATGAAGAAGGTATGGGAATGAAGAGGAAATCTAGTAATTTCTTCAGGCACCACTAACATTTATGGCTATTCAGCGTGGGGCCAGGAACTGTCACCACCATCTAATGCTGGAGAGACGAAATTCAGTTTGCTTATAACCCTCTTTTACAACACAGCAGGTAGAGGGGCAGTCCAAACTAGCAGCTTACTCCTCCTCAATTAACAGAGTCAGATGATTAGGTAACTCTTTCTTCCTTGCATGTGGAAGCTGATTTAAATCTCCCTGCAATCAAATCCCTTTCCTTCAGAAAGGCATTTTATACTGAGTTTTCAAGCTATGTGGAACTTAAAGGAGTACAGCACCATGAGATTCACTTCTACTGCCAGGATGGGGGACTTCGACTATACAGCAATGCCCTTGTGGTAGACAAAGCCCAGTGTGAAAGTCTAAATTTATTGTTATGTCAAGACCATCATCTAGATTCACAATTGCAAGCGAAAACCTTCCTTATGTGTTATTCAGGAGAATCAACTAGTTACTGTTTTGCTCTGTTTCTAGCAGAAAGAGTTTTAAATTAACTCACAAGTTAATTTTACACAGTTGCAAGTAAGCCAAGAATAGAGTAAAAGTCATCCTTAGGATCTTGCTCAACTGAGCTATTCCAACACTTAAATAGGATTTGGACAAATTGTTTTAGTCATTGTGCTTATTATTACTGTAATCAATCAGATTTCTTAGGCAGCATCACTTTGTGACTTAGTATTTTTATGACTCTTCACCTGACCTGATATGAATTAAATGCAGCTGGGGGCAGTGTGTTATCTAATTCATCATTTCAGGTTTTGAAACAAAAAGTACATGTTAAAATCCAATTAGAAAGGCAAATGAATCATGAGAAAATCTAATGACATAAAACAAATCTGAAAGCTAAAATAATTCCCATTTAGAGTTACACTGTATAACTTACTGCAGCTCACCTTGCCAAATGGCACCACTAGCATTTAAACCTCAGGAGAGCATCATATGCAATGCAAGGATATTGATCACTGTCTGCTACTTGAAGGAGAACTAAGGCTAGGAAAGGTGTGATGGTTCTGGACAAGATCTGCTTGCAGCCGCTTTAGCCCAGATTCAGGGCGCAGAAGGTCACCTTGAAATGGCCGGAGCTATCGCCTCCCTGTGAAATACCTGCAAAACAAAATCATCCCAGATTCATCAGTCAGGAAACCTTTAAATTCATTAAGAAAAACAAAACAAAAATAACAACAACATCAAAAAAGCACAATTAAGCAAATAAATTGCATTGTTTTAGGTCTCTGAAGGAACATTCCAGATTCAACAGGACAAACAGGAGAAGTTCTTAGGCACAGGTCTCAGATTTTCTTACTCTCACTTCAAGAGATATTTGAGAAGAGAAACTAAGGCCAGCAACACAGAAGACACTTTAAAGAAAGCAAAGAATTAAGGAACCAGGAAAAATAAAATGATTTCCTTAAAAAAGAGATGTAAGTCTGTAAAATAAGTGTTTACAGTGTTTTTACTGCATAAAAAGAAAATACTCAGACATCCGGGCAAAAATGGGAAACAGAGAGGGGAAGAAAAGAACTGTACAAAGACATAGGGAGGACTGAGAGATAAACAGGACAGGAAGAGTACAAATGCTAGAGAATAGCTCAGTAGAAGAAACCATGAACTGCACTGCTCAAGTCAGACTGGACAAAACCACGGGTATAACAGTCTGGGAATTTAGCCTCCTGCCGTAATTAAAACTAGTCTTTTTAACATTTATGCTACCCCCGTTGTGGCTAAAGATAGCCCCTTACAACGTCAGAAACACGCATGCATGAAGCAAAGGACAGTTAGGGGAGTTCTTAAACTTTCAGGACAGCTGTCGAAAGCAACTTTACAAGGATGAGCACCACTGATGAATAACCCTGGCCAAGTTTACATACAACTTTTCACTTTGATTAGTATCAGAAAAATAAGGCTTTGCGTTTGAATGCTTTAGGTAGAGGGAATGTGCTTTTCATGCTTCCTGTTCACCCATTCAAAAGGCTGTCTTGCTGGCAGAGATGTGTGAACATGCTCAGATCCAATTTAGAATTTATCTCCAACCTTTACATCACATTTAATCATAAATCAAGAAATGCAAGAAAGATTCTTTACTTTTCCTTTCAAGACAGGGTATCCCTGAATCAAGGCAAGCTGAGGCTGCCGTAGATAATGTAATACCGATCTTCCAAAAGAGAAAAACTAGAAAAGTATCAAGAAACCCAACAGAAAAAGACATTTTCAAATAATAATAATAATTCAAATAATAATGAGATGGATGTATTTTTTTCCTTTTCCTTGCGTTAATGTAAAAATATCCTGAAAGACAGTAAACTTCCCAGAACATCTCGAACTTTGGTTCTAACAACCATTCCAACTGCTGCTGAAAGGCAATGCCCCCAGCAGCCAGCTGAGACTGAACATCTGGAAGATGAATGTTTGATTCATAGGTAGATACGGATGCCATGGCTGCAGGACACTACAGACGCAGCAGATGATATTTTCATGCTCTACTTCTGTAACGTTCATTCCTGCCCTTGGAGACATTTCCTTGTTAGCAGACTGTAGGCAATATGTCTGAATGGCTTTGGTTTGTGAATCAGAACTTCCAGATCAAAGTTGGACCATTAGAAGACCTCAAAGACTTGCTGTTTTGCATTTTCCTTAGTAATTCAGAAACAGCAGATATGCAGACACATTTTAAATAGTACCTGAAATCCGAAGTGGCTTTTAGGAAACATACAATAAGCTTTCCCTTTCTGAGGTTCTCCTTCAAACCATGGAATAATTTTCATCAAGATGTCACAATCACGGGGCAGCCTGGCATGACAGAAAGTCCTAGCACATCGGAGTGCTCCATCTCCACTATGCAACTGAGCTGTCTTTGAAGAGCTGTGTGTAGGCTCAGAATGTAAACAGCCAGAGGCTCAAGAAACCAGATGCCCTGGTAAAGGTAGGTACAGGACAGTTGGTGCACGTGAGCATACAGAGCATGACAACAGCTGAAGACATTGCACACTGGGATTACCAGATGTTAGAAACAGCAAAGCTGCACAAGGGAAGTTCCTGTCCAAACCACGACTGCTACATAAGCCATCAAAAACTAACTGTCAGTCATTTACTAACTATAAGCCAAACTTCTCAATAACTCAGTAATCTTTTCAGCTTTTGCTTTTATTCTCATCTCTGTGCTAAGACCCTCTAAGTTTAAGATGACCTTCCTGCCATAACAACAATGCAGAATTACCTGCCTCATCCATCATGCTCAACGTGTAGTTGAGTCCATCTCCCATCTGTCCTGGTCATTCTACTTCCTTTCTTCCTCGGCATGACAAATGAGGAAGCTGAAACTTATGATGAAACATGCTTGATAGAAAGTAAATATGATCTGGAGATGCGTTATTTTTTCTCTTGTGCTTGCTTTTAATTTCTGTGAATTATGCATAGCACTTGTGCAGTTCAGTATGAGAACTAAGAGCACCTGATACTAGGCAGCTAGTCAGTAAAATCATGGTAGGAGAATTTGAAGATTCTCAAAGTCACTGACAACCACTGCGTGGGCCGAGCCTCACTTGCCCACTCACGTATTAAATGCATTTCTGCATCTTTGATCACCGAAGGTCTCATTATACAACAAGCACAAGTTAAAAACTCTCCAGTGTCAGCTGACAAGTTCCAGGTCCAAGAACAAAGTCTTGGAAATATAATGTGATATTTTAAATGGATTTTGTAATTAACCTTTATAAAAGATGAGTTTGGAAAAACTTTTTTATTCAAGGCGAGCAGCATATGTCATTGCTGTATTTGCGCATTCCTGACAACATAACTTAATAAACTCCTGTATGTAAAGAATTTTTGCATTAATTTGCATGTTTAAGCTTACACATAAACCTCCCTATAGGAGGATTGTTATGGTTATTCACTTCTCATTGTGGGTAAAGCTTGAGCACAGCTGAAGCTGAGAACAGCTAAATGACACACACAAGTACAGTTTTGTATCCATGAAATGTACACAACAGAAAGATACAGACCTGCATGCCTATAGTCATTACTTATATATCACCGTTACCAGAAGTATAACCTATTATTTTGCACATGCAGCAGCATTTCTCATAGGTCACACATAATTTTTGTGGCTAATTAGTAAACTATCCAAACAGATGTTCTTCACGTCCACAGGGTTTTCTGTCTCTGTTATGCCCTTTCTAGCCTCCAAAATTATATCCTTAGGTCCTAGTTACAGAAATCAGGGGATTAATGAGAGAGAATTTTTCTCCAACCTGTTTGTATCATTTGTAATGCAGAACAGTCAGGACACTTGATGGCCTACATGAAGTATAAGCTAGAGAGAAGGGAGGGCAGTAGGTCTCTCAGTCTGTAAGAAGCACTTGAATCTCTTTACTGCACAAGGAGAAAGCTGCACAAGGCAAATTTTGTACAAAAAGTCTCAAAAATAATTTCTTGGAGCTTCAACAAGATAGATATCTTACATAACATAATGAATCCCAGGCTTTGCTTTGATCTGCTGGGTTTTTTGTTTCTGACAGAAAAAGATAAGTGTGCCATCTATATTAGGGAGCTTGTGCTCTTGTTTTCCAGCAAACATCAGATCAAACTACAGAGTGAAAGCCAGAGTGAAATGATTTATAAAGCCATTTACTACTGCCAAAAGTAATCTGAATAGCCTGCTTTTTGATACAGTCTCAATTATTGTGTGTGTTTGCTGATGTAACTGAGATTTGTGCAACAAGAGCCAAATTTCACGGTCAGTTTAAGGGAATCCCCCAAGGAACAAAGAAGTAAATGAGGATGAAAATACATAAATTGTGAAGACAGCACACTAAACAAATTTGTTTGATTTAACTAGTTAAGGCAAAACCCAACCAAGACAAATCACAGCTGCTTCACAATCACATTTGGTGAAAGAATCCATTAAAGAGTACAGAGGATCTGAACATTTCACTCTTATTCAAAGCTACTAGTCCTCAGGTCAGCTCTTATGGCCTAGTCTCAACACAGGTAACTGCCAAATAATCCCCTGCGTGATCACTGTGGACAATGCAGTGATATCTCTCAGAAGAAAATTACACACTGTTGTGTCCTAGTATGTCTCTCCTTTTAACAATTTTCATCGGTGCTTCTCATAGGATTGTTTTGAATCTTTAAGTCATTATCCAAAGGAACCTCAAGATTTAGATATTTGCAGTGATGGTTTCTGTTTTTCAGAATCTTATCCTGTACTCCCTTCCCTCACTTCTGAGAGGCTGAATGAATTTACATCTTTCAAACAAGGCTGGATTTAATATTCCATTTTGGATCCAATTTTCTCAGCAGAGAGTGTCAGCTTTAAACTTTAGTGCTGAAACACACCAAATTCAATCCAGACACAAGATGCTGTGTGCTGCTTTGAGCTTACTTTTGCTTTGCAGGAGACTTCTTTCTACGTTATCTTCGTGTGAGTTATTACCAGATTAGTAGCATCTTCTGGGTTTTAGAAGATCTCTAGTAAGTTCAACTACCTTTGTAATTTCTAGGTAAGAGAAAGAACAGCCTCCCTAGTCTCTGAATCTTGAATAACTGATCCTTGTATCATCTATTCTCTGGCACAATATTGTCTTGTGTTGTTACAAGAAAATAATTATTTCCATTTTTGAATTGCTTCCCTTGAAGAAATGGGGTTATGTGGATCCAAAACACCTGACCCATACCCTGTCGGGAAGGCAGCATCCTCCAAGAGTCAACAAAGAGAGATGCAGCTGAGTTTCTACAAAAGGTTTTTTATTCCACAACACAGGTCATTCACATTCTTCCTGAAAGCATGGCCTTTGTTGAATTTATATATTTGTTGAATTTATACACAGCTGTCTTTTGCTGAATTTATCATGCAGGAATAGTGTCCTACCAGCCTTGGAAACCGACCTGAAGGGCTCCCAGGCCTGACAAGAGCCCACGGTAACAGGCTGCTTTGCAGGCAGCCAAGATGCCTCAGGTCACGGCTGACCTCCCTGCTGCAGACAAACAGCCTCCCCTTTGGAGCCGCGTCTCTGCGGGCTGCTGTCCCAGCACAGCGCGCCAGCGCAGGGGACACAGGGGGACACCAGCGCAAGCTGGGGAGTGCAGTTTGGCAGAAGAGCGTCAACTTCTGGTAGGATTTCTAAATGACACTTAGCTGTGAGCCCAGCAGAGCTCAGAGAAATGGCAGCTCCCATTTAGAGACACTCTGTGTAATTGTGCAGCTCTCAGTCCTTTGGAGAAGGGGGCTGGGAAGACGGAAAAACAGCGGTGCAGCAAGGGAAGAACAAAAGCTGCAGCAAAGAACTGTGTTGTTCTAATTAGAACTACAGGGAAGCGGAGGAAAGAGGAGGATTCTTCCACATGAATCTCCTCTTCATTTTGATCTTGCGTTACTCCTCTCTGCAAGAATTTTTCCAGATTTTCCTTAAACATTAGATAGATCAGCTATCTTTTCAGTTGCAGAGTGTCAGGCAAATCAGTCCAATCTACTGCCCAGATGAGCCCCTTGCTGCATCTCCAGAGAAACAAAGTCCAGCACCAACATCCTATCATCAAGTAACCAAAACATTCTGGGTTGGAGTTTACAGCTCAAGTAGAGCACAAGCGAAACCTGTATATATTAGAAGAAAGCACTTGCAAAGGAGGGGAGGAAGCCACATGGCTTTTTGTGGCTATGAGCTCTAGCACCTGTTGGATTTACCCAGAACATCCAGGGCAGTGGTTAACATCTCTGTTCACGCTGCAGACACAGTTATTTACTTCCAAATGAGAACAGATCTGTTGTCTCTCTGATAATACAGACTGAATTGCCCAATGGATCATTGACATCAGCGAGGCTCCCCCTTGCAGGATCAGGCTCTTGCTGTCTGCCAGAAAGACAGACCGCGAACCGAGCTGGAATACGATCTTGCTTGTACTTTCCAAGGACTCAATTTATAGAGGAAACCTGGACTCTCTTCTCCCCTCCTCTATATAACCAAAAAAGCTTGCACTGCTTCCATACCACAGTGCATGTGTGAGAAACAAAATAGCCTCTCCAATATCTTGCAAAGTTATTCAAATGAGGATCAACAAGAAATATCTTGAAAATATGAATGCCTTTAATTTGCATTATGCAGTCTGCTTCCAACCCCATGCCACTCCCCTTTGATAATTTCACTGACATCCGAAAGAAAATTATAAATACTGCTCCATGGAAAAATTATATATACATGTTTATATGTAAATATATATATATAAATAAATTTTGTCCAGCAAACATGCAGAACAAAAGCCTCTTTGGAACAAAACCACTGTTTTCCAAGCCTAGAACTTAAATGAAGGATCTTTAGCATTCTATTTTGCAGGGTTTGCAGCTGTGAGAAGCATAACCTAGATAATAAGGATGTGATAATGTTACAGAAACCTGCTGATAGAAGAGTAGCTCTTCTGACAGCTAATTTATTCCCATAGCTCAATCATTATTTCTTCTTCTCTCTGCTGCAAGACTTAGTAACCACTGTATCACAGTCTATCAACTAAAATAATTGATCAATGAAAGGCAAACATTCTACACAACAGAAAACACGTCTGAACAGATCCTAAACAGCAAAGCTGTTTAATACAAAATATAATTCACAATTTCACCTCTAACAAATTTCATTTCTGATAAGTAGTATTTCTACTTTTCCTTCTGTATCACATTCTCCTCTACGCACATGCAAATTAGTAACCACCTCTGGCATACGCACAGTTCTCCAGTTTCATCTGTGCTCAGATTTTGTTTGTGCTCTCAAAAAGCAGAAGGAAACTTTTCATCCGCCAGAAGTTACTAGACAGAATGACACGTAGGAAAGTTTGGAGAGCAGCTTTCCCCAGCAAGAAACACAGGTCATGGAATTCCCTTGCACGTAACTATGCTTTCTTCCTGCTGAGCGACGGCAAAGCAACTCACAGACTGTTTTAAAATGCTCGAGCAGTTCAGTCTGGGTGGTGCAGCTGGAACATCTCCCTGGATTCTCTAGGACAGAGTCCAGATAACGTCACCATCACATGCAAGTGAGAGGTAAAACTCTCCAGCCCAAAGACAGTCCCTCCTCATCCAAAAAAAACCTATTTAAGGCCTAATATGGTTAGTATTAATGAACACCAACATTATTGATATTAAATCTATTCAATCTATTAGTCAAAGCTACATCCCGTTATTTCTCTTTGCTTACCCACAGCTGGGTCTCTCTAGAAACACAGCCCCTCGTGTTTGGCATGGTTTGAACCAGCTCTTACGCACACTGTGGTGCTTGATGATTACCATGGTTGGGCCTTTCTGTCAGGCACCTCCTGGAAGAGTTTTTAAATAGTGTTTCTGTTTTCACTTTCGACTGGTCCCTTGCTGTCCCTTCAGCACTAGCAGGGATTTCAGCTCTTGAAATGTATATATTTAGTTACATTCCTACAGACAAGCTTTGAAGCAGTTACTGATTACGATATTACTTTAATTATCTTTGTTGAAGTTGATCTTGTCTTCCTGCACTTGGGAAGAAAGTTGTCTGAGCAAATGATAACCAATTAGTGCTTCAAATTATGTAAATTAGCACACAGCCCCAGCACTGAATGACCTCTGTGCAACTGAACTTAAAATCACACCACATACATAATATACACAATAATACCACATTTGAGGAAGGCATTTAGCTCCTTTTCTTAGTCAACAGTTAATACAGGCAGTACAAAGATTTTAAGGAGCTACCAAAATGGATACTATAAAAAGGAGTCATGAGCTGACAAAAAAATCAGTAAAGGTTGCATAATATCTTTCAGATACCAGTGCTTTTCACAGAGTTTACAGGTATGGTATTTGCTCCCAAATCTGGATAGGGAAATGTTTCTCTCTTCAGAGATAAGGCTTTGTAACTCTAGTAGGAACATCTGTATTTATCAAAAAAACATGAAATCTCAAACACTGTTAAATCCAGGATTTTTTTAAATATACAGATTTTGACAAATTTACTCCTAACATAAAATTTCTTGAAATGTTAACTGAGATTTTGTTTCAAACAGACATATTCTAGTTTGTTCATTTTTATAAGATAGTTCAGGGTTGAGCCTTTGACATTTGACCAATATTACTCCTGAAAATATAGTATTATTACCTTTGTACTACTATAACTACAGACAACTTGCAAATTACAATATACAAACCAGAAAGTCATGTTTAGAAACATCTTTGAAAACTTGGAGTAAATGGAAAATACCCTGAAATGGAAAAGCAAAATCAAAATTCTAAGGCGCATCTCAGAATCATTTGAGTATGATAATAAAGGTTGATGTATTTTTTGACAATTTATGCTTTTCCCTCAATGACAGCAGAAAAACCGTGATATTTTGCTAATTAACACTAATACTTCATTTAGCAATATGAAAAACTGAAACGTGTTATTGAGATTCTTGAACCATTTAACACGTGAAAAAGAATTGAAATTGTTTCTGAGAATATTTTAAAGGAAAGGCTAATTTGTTGCAACCTAGTATTAAGACTACATTACACAAGTGCATTGATGCATTTTGTATCAATGCTCAGCCCACTCCTCAGGCAGAGTCCCCTGACCCATGCAGGAATCTGAGCACTGGGACCAGCAGCACCACCTCCTGTGCACCCTTGAGGGATCTGCAATCCCTTCCCTACGCTGCACGCAGGGAAACTCTAAGTGACTGCATAACTGAAGGAGCAGCTTTATCAGCAGATATTTTGTCACAGAATTTTAATTTGTCTGGTTTCAATTAGCTTGTTTATCATGCGCACTCATTTTAAACTGTGGCTTAGATACATTTAAATAGCATTTGTTAATTCGTAAATTAAAACCTAGTAAATCACTTGCAAATCACTGGTTTACATATGCAACATGAACACTCTAGACTCTAATTTTTCCAGCAGCCTTAACACAGGAGCTCTGAAAAACCATAGGATAAAAATTTACCTAAGAGACATAAGTGGTAGGAGCTTGCTGGCTGCTTAGTTGTTTTAAACAGCAGCCACTTGGTCAAGTTAAAATGATTAGATGTTTCAGAAAAATGTTTTCCTATCACAACAATCCATTAAAAATTTATGACATATAACATGATAAATCCATCAACTGTAGGACTTTTATATAAAGAAAGAATGAGGCAGACAGAGCAGCCTTGGTCTAGTTGACATTGCCTCAGTGATAAGTCATTCACCTCACTGAAACAGTGATGAAGCTAGGCCAGGAAATTTCAGCAGTTGGTCTGTCCCTTAAGGTGAATATTGCATGTCCCTACAAACATGTTCTAAATATTTCCATCCTCAGAGTGAACTGTTTTTTAAAAAATGCTGGACACAAACAGGCACTAAATTCTGAATTGTCTCTACAACATATGCATCTAAAACATACAGTAAGCGCGTGAAAAGTGTTTCAGAGTTTCATTTGTGCCCATGGGAAATGTGAATAAAGCAAAGCCAAATCACCTTGCCCTGCATGTTATAAACACATTCAGAAAGGACAGAAAGTGACCCTGAGCTCACTTTACACTTAAAAGGCTAACACGGAGGGAGTGAACCTGTGGTTCCAGGACAGCTGAGTGTTTTAGGTGTTAAATGTGTCAGATAATCAATCGCTGCTCTAATGCTTCAGCATCCCTTGAGCCCTGCACGTTTCCCCTGAATGCAGGGGACGTTACCTCTGAGAAACACCCTGGGCTTCCTCCTGTGCAGGAGACACGGGTATTTCTGTGCTGGGGAGGGCAGAAGCACCAGGACTTCCTCCCCAAGCGATGGGTCTCAACAGCAGAGCAGCTTCAAGGGCCTGGTGTGGGCCAGGCGCTGCTGCCACGAGAGTGGAGATGCGCGCTGAGAGACTTGAGCCCAGTCTCTAGCCCCTGAAATCCTCACGTACCGACCAGAAAAAACATTATGAATGGGAACAGTGACTTCATGAAAGACCACCCTTAAAAACACCTTATTCTGGAACAAAAGGAAAAAAAAAACATTTTCTTAAATATTTCTCCAGTTACAATTGTGGTAGTTATTTCAGCCAACAAATCAAAGTCATGTTTCCAGATATCTAAGGATGGCAGAAGGTGCATTCTAGGTTTCAATAATACTGCTTTACTTTTTTCCTTCTGCAACTGTCTTTATCTTTTTAAGGCCTTTGAGGGAAATGTTTCCAAAAGTCCTGTGGCAACTGAAGGTACTCCCTGCTCATAACCTTAGCAAACCCAATGTGAGACCTACTATTCACTTTTTAATTCCTCACATGTTGCTCTCACATGGATACATTATTTCAAAAGAATCCACCAAGGTTTTAGTTGGAAAATATACAAGATACAGAACTCAGACTTAGCATCAAGTCATTTCCCTCAACGATTGTCAAAAAGTATAAAGGAATTTCCGCTGAAACTGATAGTGCTTCTGAAAAAGTTAGACACATCACACTTCAGAGAGTAGTTAACCTTGGAAGATACCCTTGTCTCATGATGAGAGGCAGGTTTCCCTTCCTTTTAGACACACTGAGTGTCTAGAAGAAGACTAGGTCATGTTCAATTGTGCATATTATTTTAACAGATTGTCTTCCCAGCAGGAGGGATCTTCTTGTTTTTAAAATAAATTCTTAACAGCTTCTATTGTGGCCACCTACAGACCAGATTTTGTGAAAAATCAAGAGGCCCTATTTGAAAGCGGAAAAGAGGGAAATGAGAAAAAAAGGAAGCTGTGAAGACAAATAACTACGTCAGTAACTAACTGTAAGGTGTAGAGATTAAAATGTACTATAACTTTTAAAGGGCAACAAAACCAAATAAAGAAGGAGTTGATTAAAGAGTTCCTTGTACGCACCTTTCAAACACACAGCAATTACATTTCCCAGAAAGTGCTGGTTGCTGGGGTACTAGTACAGCGAGTCTTCTCCAATGTAGCTCGGATGTTAACAGTATTGGAGATGTTCCCTGCATAGGGCAGGGATACAGATTTTTTTTCCTCTCCCCAAAATAAAAAAAGATTTGCTTGTACTTTTAAACAGTTTTGGAATATGAGGCAGCTGGGGCTTATACTGTGGCAAATACTGCGTGCAGGTTTAGGCAGAGATCTCGTCTGCTAAGTTCTTCTGCTCAAACAGTGAGTCCCAGCAAGCCAGAGGTGGCTGTGCACTTACTGCAACTTCTTTAGGGCTGAGACCTCACACAAGTGTGTATCTGTGGTTCGTGTCGCTTCAGCTTTCTAGCTCACTTCTAATGCCCTTACAAGAGACTTCTGAACGCATTTTGCTCATATCTGGAAAGCAGTTCTTGGCCTGTGGCTTTAGTCCTCTAAGTCTGAGCAGAGATTTGAAGCTCTTCAGACATGTGCACACATAAAGTTCAGTTAACACATTTCCTTATAAAGGTAAGAGTCGTTTCTATAACTTGTACTCCTGAAAACGGAGTATACAATCAACATGAAAATGCAGGTCAGAATGTGATTTGAACTAAGATTTAACTATTTTTAAGATTCAAAAAAATGCTGCACAGATGTGCAGTGAGATGACCAGCAAAGACAGTTAGGAGAAGTAGGCACCCAGGACAGAAGCCAATAAAAAAGTCTCCTTTGGGTACTTCAGTGGATATGGGCTGGGTTAGAATGACCAACAAAGGACTCATTTCACATTCTTGGCTCCTAGCTCGAGGCAGGTGCCCGACACGAGCTCCTGCACTTGAGGCAAACAGAATGCAGGAGGCCAAAACTCTGCTGCCCGCCAGTCTCCCCAACTCAGCGGCTCCAGCAAGCAGGGAAGAGCACGACTGGAGGACTTGGGACATGGGCTCTCCCCGACACCCGGCTTCAAAGTGCAAACAAAGGACCTGCAAACAAGCGAAGATGTCTTTCCGTGAAAAGAATAAAGAGATTAAAGATACTCTGATAAACAGAAAAAACAAAGCCATACCCTACAAGATTACGTGAGTGGGAAGTTGGGTTTGGGGATTTTTTTCTGGTTTGATCTGATTTTCACCCAGACAAGCTAAACGGCAACACCTACATCTGTATATTCTTAGAAAAATCCCTTCTTTAAAGTCTTCCATAACATGTCAAATTTAAGAAGTGTACAGGGATGTGAAAAACCTGAAAGCAATTTGACATATTAGGTAGACAACTAACTCCTCATCCTGTGAACCAGTTGGCAGAACCGACCTAACGTTGACTTTACCATTTTACTTGAAAAATCAGGGGTTGAAAGACACAGAAAAACATAGCCCACATAAAATACGTGAATAGAATAGTGACAGATGAATCAATATATGAGCTAGCAGCTCACTGAATTGTAGCATAAAAGCTACACAGTCCTGTATAATACATTTGATCAAAGGTGGAAGGTAGGGTGGTAATAGAAAAAAGAGAAAAGAGGGAGAAAAGATGATAATAGAAGACAAACCAATTTAAATTCTAGAGTTACAAATTAATGAAAACTAAAATTACTTACTTACATTACATATTTGCCTGGCAAGGTGAAAGGTATTTTGGATACTCCCATTAAAAAAGGGGTTTTTTTTTTCATCTCTAGAGTTCAAAATGCCATTTCTCTTCATCTTTCCTTTTCTTTCTCTTTCTTTTGCACAGTTTCCTGAAGGATCCTGAAGATAAATGTGCGATCTCATCCTTTCCAGAAATTAAAGCTACAGAAAAATACCTGACTACCCTTGGGACTCTTTTCGCTGTCCCTTTCTCCTCCAAGCCAACTTTTTAACCCCCTTATGCAAAAGTCAAATAAAAGCTTCACTTCCTTTCAGAAAGCACCACCATCCTCCCCGCCTTGTGATCTTTAGCACAAGGATGATTCAAGCACCCACAGAAAATATAAGACAACATCATCCATCAGTGGAACTGCGATGTGCAACCTGTGCTTTGTAGCTTTTGCCATAAACCCTCTCTATCGTGGGCATTTAGCCTGCTGAGTCCTTTGCATCAAATATGTCACTCAACCACATCTGCAAATTACCCTGTCTGAGAAGGAACCGGATGCTCCACCTGGAGCTTTTGCTTTTTTAGCACGGAAAAAAAATACCAGTGCTTTGTAAACCCTGCACTGAGCCAGCTGCAGTCTCTGACACCAAGTCCTCCTCTGGACTGATTCTCCCAGACAGGTTTCATCAGTTTACAAGCAGCGAGGCTGCAGTTTTATTTCCCCTTAGGATTCTGCTATGTGTAAAGTAAGAAATTAAAGCTAAAGAAGAAAATGTGGAGTAAAGTGTAAGTGCCTATATACAGTGATGGCTAAATGAGAAACAGGCACTGCAGCCTATAAGTGTCAATTAGGCCCCAGTTCCACTGGGAAATGACACCTTCACTTTGGTGTTCACAAATCTGAGCTTAGAAAAGAAAAGTTGTCCTTTAGTTACATGTTTTCCTGATGTCTTTTCCGTGTGTGCATTTCAGGAAAGATATTTTCACAACTAAACTGATTTGCCTTTATCATTTAAAATTAATCCAAAAAAATCAAGCACTATAATAAAAATATATGATTGTCAACTTACTCAATACAAAATAGGGTATTCAGTTGTCAGAATAGAATAGCAATTTCACGAAGCTTTGTTTTTTGGCACCCCAACAGAAGTATTTCAATAAGCTCTTATCTCTGATTGACACAACGCAGTCCCGAAAATCTCCCTGGCAGACTGCAAAGTGGATCACCATTCCAGAAAAGAAAAGGAGCTGGAATGATTGGGAGGTAAAACATTCAGGGAATCCCAACAGGTTGGGTGGATGTCATAAACCCTCCTAATATTGTAGGCTTCCAAAATTATTTTCTAGGCACTTGGCTCCTTCTCAACAACACAGTCCCTCCCGTGTAGAACATGCAATTGCTGTGGAGAAGGCAGCAATCCCACTTTCCAGCGATTAAAAGATCAGAACAGGATTGTTGTCCTGGACAGCACGCTGCTGCCAGAGCTGCTTTCTGAGATGGGAGATGCTCTTTTCCAAGACAGATTGTTAAAAGGTTTTGAACCCAGTGCAAAAGTCTTTGCAACAATAAGAAAATCAATCCATACAGAGACCCAGTTTACAAAAAAATGGCTGATTGACTGCTGAGTGGTTGAAAAGGAGCAACTGAAATTGAAATTCAGCCTTCTAATTTTATCTCCATATGCCTTTATCATTCCATCAGTCTCTTTTCACCACTCGCCCCTGGACTCCTTCAGCCAGAGACTCCTTTTCTCGCTTGAGAACAACATTTTTATTTCAAACTGGGAAGAAAATCTGTTCTTGCAACATGTGGTGTCATCCCATTGTGTTTCCTGAGACTAAAAACACCCTCCTGCACCAGGATAACTGGGATGCACTGCGAATGCTCCTGCATTCCACAAAGCCTGTGAATTTGACAAGCTCCCATAATAATGGAAAACATTTATGACAACTTTCAGAGCTAATATATTCTGCCCTCACAGAACAATTTTTGAAAAAGAAAAGCATATCAATTTACAGCTCAGGACTGGCTAAGAAAGGCAGCGCTTCTGCACAGAGGAATTTAACAGTGAAGAACCAAATGTAGGGAAAACTTATCTTCAAAACTTTCAAGTGTGTGCTGTGTCTAAAGTAGAGCTTGGATTTCCTCCTTGCAAATTCCATGAAAGAGCAAGGAAACTTGAAAACATGCAGTTGAATTAGAGCCATCAGAGACTTTGGCAAAGGGCCTATTCAGTTACTGACACCGATGAAAAGCTGAGAGCTCCCACACAGTATGTTCCACAGCTGTAACACAGAGAACAGGTAAGCCCGACTGAAGCCCCATTTGCAGTAGCAGCTCTTGGAAAGCAAAAAAACCACACACTGACCCAGCAGAAGCAGAAGTGGGCATAAGCAGAACCAGAGGGAAGGTGCAGAGACACTCTATCCAGAAGGAATAAAATACGCAGGCTGCAGACAGCACACACTGACAGACCAGTAAGGTAGCTAGCACAGGAGCTCCCTTCTTGCTCCAAAAGGAGCAGTTCCTAAGGGATATCTGGTCAAGCACCATGCTAGTAGCAATGCAAATCTATGTCTATAATGGGATTTATCTCCTAGGTGCTGCAATTGTACAGGACCCAATAAAGTTTGATACAGTGTGCACCCAAAGGTGGCAAGCAGCCTTCCTGTTTGCACTCAGCAGTCTGTGCACTTTCGTTTGATTAAAGCCTGCAGATGATGGCCAGAAAACACAACGCTGCTGTACCTGTTTACAGCTAAAATGCTGCCTTGGCAGTGTGGGGCAGACTGAAGCTGGTGAAAATTTTCCATGACTAAAGCTCTGATGCAGTTTGCTCCTTACATAAAGCCCAAGTAACTCCAACCCATTTGGCCTTCAGATCTAGCACTGCCTCTGCTTCCGAGGAACAGAAGTTACTGACATCTCTGGGTCTCACCTAGCCAAAAACTTTTCAAACTAATCCTGAGCCCGCCAGTTAAAGCAATTTCTCCTTTTTAAATAGTTTCATTATATTTCAAGTTATGTGAAAGGCGTCTGTAGTCAGAACACGCTTTTATAATGTGCTAAAAAAATAAATGAATACCTTCACATAACATCACTTATGGAATTAAATGGTCAAGCACATCTTAGCCATATGTTCATGCACTGGAATTATGTGCTCGCATTGTTATGTTTCAACTTGACAACAAGGTATGGTAAATATGACAGAGGGTTAGTCCGTAAATTCTGACATTTCAGGTTGCCTGAAACTGCCTGTTGTAATGCATCCACAAGTGTACATTCAACTGGTAAAAAAAAGAGAATGGTAATATACTACCTAGGAAGTATAATAATAGAAAATGTATAAAAATATAATGTTAGAATTTAAACATGAGGGCATGAAATGCATAGCAGCATTTCTCCCAGAGGGCAGACAAGGTCCAAGGTCATTTTTATCCAGAGAACGTTGCTTCCACTCAAACTAACCATTTTCACAAAATGAAGAACGCTTCAAGAAAGTATTTCGGCCCATGTATACTTTTAAGTGTGTGCAGAAATCACTGTCACCTTTACAGCTACTCAGATACTCGAGTTGCACGCATTTTAGTGCTTTGATGGAATGTAATGTCATTAAGTTACACTGTGGTTCTACGAGATTACCTAAGCAGCCATTAGTTATGTTTTTGTTTCAACCCTTCACTTGGCATCTGAATGAGCAGATGGAAATTAAAAAGAAAGTCTACTTCTAGTAACAAATTGGGTCCTATTAGTTTGCTTAGACAACACTCAAAACATTAGAAACAATTCGAAGGTACTCACCATATGTTGTGCACAATCTACAAATGTTGACCTTCAATCTGCACAAGCAAATTAAATGTGTTAGTTAAAAATCTGTCAAGCTGTAATCATTAGAAATATCAGCCCTAATATGAGCTATTACTTTTGGTTGTGCAAACCAACTGTCGATAATTGGGTAGTTTTTACTGAAAAGGAGGAAATGAGGGCAGGGAGACGCATTTACTTAATTTCAACCATTTTTTTCCCCTGAATAAAATGAGCCATGTTTTCTAGAGTCTCATGCCTCCTCCTCTTTCTCACTACTAATGCTGTCATTATTTTTCACTTAGGCAGGAAGACAAGGAGGGAGCATATGGCCAATTTTGCTGTGATGAAAACCCCACAATTACAGCAAAGAATTCCCCTCAGAAATCTGTGAAAGCAGCACCACAAAGATTTCAGAGAAGTGCTATTCCTGACCCCTCACTCCTTGCTGCAGGTCTTTATTCACAGGTAAAAAAAAGGTGATTGCTTCCTTATTTTTGTCAAAAAAGACTTTTTTTTTTTTCGCTTGGCTCGTACATACTATATCTTTGTAAAGCATGAAAATAACATATGAGCACACATATTAATTGACTAGGCTTATCAGCTCCTGCCTACACCATTGCAAGACACACATTGCAGCAGTTGTTCAAGGCATGCCATACTTCATGGCTCTAATTATTCCTGCAAAATAGTGCTCACAGCAAAAACATTATCGTTCCTTTAAATATCCTCCCCCAAGACTTACCAAGTCTGCTGAAATCCATGCCAGCCTGAATCAGAATACACTGTCCCTGCCTTATGGACTTGCCAGACTCATTAGTAAGTTTATAACACACAGTTACTGTGCCCGTTCTGGGGGGTTGAAGGAAGCTGATACTCCTGGTAACATTCTCTACGCAGTTAGGTGCTAACTTTGCTTTCCCTATTGATTCTGCTCACTTGGCAAAATTGCTCTTTCCTTTTCCACACCCCTGTTCCAGTAGGGAAGACAATGCACTCGCATCAGCTCCCTGTCTGCACCCCAGCATCGTCTATGGAAAAGCAGGCACTGTATCACCAGCTTAATTACAGCTGGCAGTAGCTAAACAAAAATGGTCCATAGAAAGTAACTGAAGAAACTGGTCCATTCATCACAAAGCAGAGCAATCAAATATGTATAATATACACATGCATTATACATACACACATATAAATATATATAGGTGTAAAATATTTCGCCGTAAAAAAGACAGCTTGCCTGAAAAAAATAGTAAAAGTTTGCTCCAGTTTTGAAAAAGGCCCAATAGTACTGTATTGGCAAAATGCTCCTGGAGAAAGATCCAGCATATTCTGGTGTGTCCCTTTTAACCATTTGCAAGGCCTTTCCACTGGCGCACACTCTTAATACAGAGACAAGCCAGTGTGAAAGTAGCGCCCCTTCTGCAGTGAGGTTTGGGAAGGATGTAGTATTATCTCGTAGTCTTCCAGAGGGGCTAGGTCCACAAGGCTGAGTCACAGGAATTCCCAGAACATGCTAAATGTGAAAGCTCAGCCTGTGCTCTAGAGAACGTAGGCCCTGGGCCTTGTGCTCCCCTGTAGTAGCACTGTTCTGCGCATCTCTGCTACCTGCCAAAGCGCACAGCCCTGGTGCTGCAGCCACTGAACCTTTTGAACCCCCTGAAGCAAATACAAACTCTTACCAATTCTTTTAAAAACAGCAGGAAAAAGTCAATATCCTTGATTTGTTCCAAGAAAGATTCAGCTCTAACAAAACTCCCACTGAGTGCAAAGTGTACAAGAACATATAAACTCCTTCAACTACGGCACACTCTTCTGCTCCCCGTTCGGATGAACTATACCTTAAAATACCTCCTAGGAAACACATGAAGAGACAATAAAACAAATGTTTGGTGTGACAGGAAGTTTTCTTCCATTTAAAAGAGCTTCTTAATTTTGTCTTTCAAAGGATTAACAGAAAATATGAAAACGCATTCAGTAGGCTACAAGTGAAAAATAGAAAGGTCTTTGAGGTTTTAAAATGACAAAGGTCATATTCCACTGATTCATAACTAGCCAATGCATTCCGAAAAAGGGCAGGTTTAGGTCTCTAACAGCAAAGACCTGCAGAACTCACCTCACTATTGGCAGATGTTGGGAATCAAACTGAACAGGGACAAGCAGGCGAGCAGGTATGCCAGAGTCAGGCACTGGCTCTGAACACAGGCTGGTTTTTCAACTGGAGATACATCACCATCCAGATACACCAGCTATTCTTTCAGCTAGATTAAAATATTCTATAAAATATTTTCAAGAGAAATATTTTTGAAAACAGTAACACCTCAAAGGACAGTAATATAAAGTTAGTTTTCCATATTGTGCAAAAATATACAGCAGCTAACCAGAAAGCAATTCCCATTTTCCTCAGCCAGTCTTTACATATCCTGTTACTGCAGTAGTCTCACCTGTGTGTAAAACAGAGGACACGTGAAATGCATATTATCAAAGTGGCATTCAGAAGCAGTTCAAAAGGGTATGCAACATCGCGGCTTAGACACACGAGTGTCAGCATAGAGGCGGTTGCTGAAATGGGGCCTGCTAGGGAGTCATTTTGTCCCCAGGTGACAAGACGTATCTCACCCTCCCCTCGCATCCGCTCCTTAGGGGTGTCCTGCAGCTTTCGGAGCGCTCTGAGACCTTCCAGCACGGTGCCAGTCAGAGCAACCCAAGTGCCAGCATCCCGGCTGCACACACGCGTACGGCAGGGGCTGCCAGGCCGAGCAGCGCACGGGGTCGCACGTCTCTGCTACCACAAGGGCTTCAGCACGTACCAAGGGTTTTCTTTCCTATCCTCTCCCTTCCCCATCTTCATTCTCATGGACCAAGGCCAAACAAGACCCAATTTGCTAGGCTGTTCATAAATAAATGGTAAGGTTTGGTTTGTGCTGGGATATGTTTTAAGAAAGCAAAATGTTCTGCAGAAAGAAAATTATTTTAGCAAAAGATTTCAGTAGGAATTACTGGAAATTTTCTTTTAGTAAAGTGAGGGACTTGTGTCTACTACTCACTTAACTAATAGCAAATAAAATAGGAGAAATATTTCTGCACTGTGAATTCTCTGGACAACTGTGTACTTTGAAACGCCCTCCAGCACATTTCTGCCTCTCTGAAAATGTTCCAGGTTAATCATTTTTTGCTTCTCTTTGCCCCTGCTGATCCTAATGACCGAGGGGAAGGGCTGCCAACTAAAGATAAGATAACACTATTTTTCACAAATATGTGCACCTACAAGTAAGTAGCACACCTTTAAATATTGGAAAGCTTTCTTGAAATTTGCTTTGCATAGTACATGGCAGAACCTTACCTTCTGTGCTTAGTTTCTATTTTAAGTATTCCAACAGTGTCCTTTCCTCCCCATTTCTCTCTTTTAATATTTAAAGGAAAAAGCAAATCCCTCTTGAGCAATTAAAACATGAAGTACAGGAAAGAACCTTCATATTTATATATCATTAATCTAAAATGAAGGGGTATATATTAAAGTACTGCAAAAATAAAGGCTATTTAGAAAAATTCATATAATAGAAGTGTCTGGAGATTACTTCATTCTTTTGAATTTTGTGAAACAAAGTGTATTGTGATACTTGGATCAATTCCAACCTCCACAGAAACAAAGACAGAAAGAAATATATGTTTTTCAATTGCATTAGAAAATTTGAAAATGATGATTTATTATGAATATTGTGTAAAAAATGGGGGAAATCATATTACAGAAGACAAGGCATTTTCTATATGTCCTTGAATAAACAAAAGAAGGCATTTTGCTGTATAGCAATTGATATTAAATACAGATTTCATATGACACAAGCACTTAGGATATTCCTCATTTTTAAAATTAATACAGGAAGTATGGAGATAGATTTAGAAGTGAATGCAAGAGGTATTTTTAAAATAACTGCAGATTATTGACCAGGATCGCTGAAGGCAGTGCAGGCAGCAGCACTGCTTGACAATCTCCATGGGGTTATTGATTCCCTTCTTCCCCCCAGAAGCTCAGGCTTTGCTCGGGGTGCTGAGCACAAGGGAGAAGGCACCTTCTCATGGCCTCTTCCAGCCTTTATTAGATGTCACTCTCCTGCGCTACTTCTGCAAGGAAAGTGTCAGGAATGACAGACAGTAGCACTTCTGACTCACACGTGTGTTTGTAATTAGCACAAAGACTTAATCTCTGGCCTGGACAAATAGACTTCTCCAGAAGTCAGCTTTTCCCTTGTACCATTCTGCCACGTATCTTAACTGCTACAAAGGGCTTTCAGCAGCCTGTCTGTCTGACAGTGACTTCCTGAAGTCTGAGCTTCCTGATGGAACCCAATAAATCCATGGGCCTTTTCCTCACAAAGAAACAGATCCTAATGCTGCAAAAAATCTGAGCATTACCTAAAATCAAGCAAGGAGCCTACACTGCTGTAAATCTGTCAGAGTTCACAAAGAAATTCAGTGCAGCAGGAAGGCTGGACCATCTAAATGTAGATCTGCCTGGCATACCCAGCTCACAAGCTCACCCAATTAAACTAACAGACAAAGCAAAACACTGAGCTGTAAGAGACATTAGTTACCAGGCACCTATTCCGGAAGGGACCCAAGGGGGCTGCTGCAAGCCGAGCAGCACCGCACTGCAGGAGGACGCGAGCAGCCCCCTGCCCCAGGCCCGCTGCCGCCCACGCGCGCTGCTCCTGCTGCCTCTCAGCATGGCGCTCGCTGCTCTGCACCGGCTCAGGCACCTGAGCCTCAGAGAGCCTCCTCGGAGCAGGGATTTTGTGCACATGCAGCTTCTGCTCCTTTCTGAAGCTGTTTCATAAATAACCCACCACTTTACTCCAGTGACTCCTCTGCAGCTGGCAAGAGCAGCTGCAGTGTAGCCCTTAAAGGAAAAATCAGCATGTTGCTTCTTGTTCATCCTGACACCATTTGACAGAGGAATTCCAAGATAAGTACCATACTTTGTAACTTTGTGTCCAAATGCAGAATGGGTTATCCAAATTAAAAGCCTGATTACAAGCCCTTGTTCTTCGATTTCTTTCCAGCTGTCTGATTGCAGATCCATTGGCAAAAGCAAGCACAGCTCTGTTTCACATTGACTTACAGGAATATAGTCAATTTTCTCATTTTCTGGATATATTATCCACAGCAATTCTGTGAATCTAGAATGGAATCAACTACTATGTGACATCTCAGCCTATAACTTAAAATAAAAAATAAAAAACAGTTCTGCACCTTCTGCTGGGTATTTCTCCGAATGCTGTGAATTATGTAACATGCACACAGGGAAGCAGCAGTCTAACCAGCACATGGCTCCAGCTCATACACAGTTGTCTTCTGACAACTTGATATCTGACTGAAATTCTCCTTCCGTTCATTCTCAGCAGCTCCAGATAATTAAAACATATTAATCAGTATGCTGTAGAGTCACTGCAGAATCCAAAGCACTTGTTCCAAGTAAGGAAACATATTCATAAACTGAACCATCCTCTGCTCCATCTCTGCTCTGTTTTGTTGATTGGTTGGCATTCATCAGCTGCAAAATGTTCTCACAGATTTCAGACTCCAGTGCTGTATTGTCTGATCCAGACCTATTGCCATAGCAGCCACTACGAGAGCAGATCAGCATCTAATTCCCGTGCTGCTGATTTTCCTGACTGAGCAGAACTTCTCCACTAGTTAAGACCAAATCAAATAAAATGTTTGAAATCTTCCTACAATCAAAGAACTTCCACTGACCACAAAAAAATCATCACTGAAAAAATGGAAGAAATGAAATACAGAACTTCAGCTGTCAGCTGAGAAGGAAACAGGGGTCAGGCATTGGCACAACAGTCTGTTCTTTCAATGGAGACAGAAAAGGGAGAGGATAAACTGAAAAAGCAATAGTGGCTCTGCTTTTCCAAAATTTAACCATGCCAAAGAGAAATAACCTTCAGAACCAGATGATAATTCATTGGAGTGTGAGAGAAATTGCTAAAGCAGAATTACCATAAAATAAAAATACATTTACTTTATTTACAGCATTGGCAGAGGTGGAGGGTAACAAGTTGCTTGTAAGAAAAGCTACAAGAAAAGAGGAGCTCAGGGTGTTCAGTTCAGAACTTAGTTTATAGGAATTAAAAGTAACATGTTAATGGTACTAGGAGCTTAGTTTGTAGCAATTAAAAGTAACAACTTAATAGTACTAGCTATGTTGAATATGCACTTAGGTCCCCATTTTACAAGATCCAATTGACTTGCTTATTTCTACCAGGTACGACTGGAAACAAATTTATCTCTGAAGCCGGGACTACTACAATCTCTGACTTCCCTTGTGGGCCTACTTTGAGAGAGAGAAAAAATGCAACCTGGAAAACACCATCCTTCTTATTTCCAATTATAGAGTAGGTAAAAACCAGCAGAAAGAAGCAGAGCAAGCAGGCACAAGAGGCAGCAGGCACATACAGTACATAGGCAGAACATGAGAGAGTCTACTAAATCCCATACACATCATGTTGTCATCTCCCTACAGCACAGCTGAGGTGTAACAGTTCCTCTCATCTCATTCTTCAGGCAAAGCTACTTGATAAAACAGGCAAAGCTACTTGATTAAACAAAGAGCGGGAAGGCAGGGATGAAAACACTCTTTCAGTCACTGGATGAGCAACGAGTGCTTTATTTTTTAACCTGTAATATTAACTTATATCTATTCCATTTGTGTTATTGACAGTGTTTTGATTCTTAATGCTGTTCCTGCAGGGAACAATGGTTGAGACAACAAGGCAACATGCTGTACTGAGCGAATGTCATAGAACTAACAAAAACAATCATCTGAATATTTCAGTGAATTCATGTCAGCAGTATTTACACCATGTTTCATGTTTTCTCTCCAGAGAACTTGTCTGCTGGTGGGAATCAGGCAAATAAAAAATGAATTTCAAGCTCAAATATTCTCAGAAAGTGAATTTTGAATTTGTGTTGACTCTTACATGATGTCTCTCACATGAGAGTCGTCAGTGATAGTGGGGCTCCATTCACTCAAGCAGAGAGAGGAACAGACAATGATTTCTGTGTCCACCTTCTGATTTTGACAACATTCCCTTGAGTGGCTACAGAGCACAACTTATTTTTTTTCTTAAAATTAAAAAATGCAAAACTCTGCACTGATTCAAGGAAACTGTGAAAAGAGACATCTCTCAGAAAGATGACTTCTCCAAAGGCCTGCCTCCAGGTGGTGCTTGGCTATCTACAAGGCGTTAGTGGGCATTAGCAGTGGGAAAGAGCACTTAGAGAGCAGTTGCTAAGAAGCCCTACAAGAGGTATAGACAACCAAGAAGCACTTTGTACCCAGCCTCTTCAGTTTGCTGCTGTTTTTGAAAGGAAACCAAACTCCTAGTTTGGAATGCATCCATAGTGCGTCTTCATTTTTTTTAAAGGTAAGCTTCACCAACTGTGCCCGTTTCACACATTTTTAAAACCCAGCTAGAAATCAAGAGATTTCATAACTCTCAACCCCTCCTCAACCCCAGAGAGCACAGGAAAACAAACAAGTTCTGCAAAGCTTTGCCACTCCCCCTTAGGCTTTCTGAGTCTCTGCATTTTCCACCATGGTAAAAGTCTTCGCCGCTATTTTCTGCGACTAAAGAGAATTCCCTCACTTAACTGTATTGTCACAAGAGATTAATGTAATCTGGGAGCTGGAAAAAGGGGAACTTAGTTTGCCTGGCATTGTTCAAGGCAATTCAACCAGGTCCTTTGAAAGAGCCCTCTGGTATCCAGTTTTCCCACTACAGAAATTATCCCCTCGTTATGTCTCCCTAAGGTGACACCAAGACTCTTCTAAGACTATCTGAAACCTTAAGATGCTCAGAGAAGTCTCAGCTAGATCTGACCACATCTTCTCTCTCTGCCTTGTACTGCAACTAGCATGGTCCTTTCCACCTATTCTTAGCACATATCAAAAGCAAAGCAATGCAAGCGCATCTCTCTTGCCATGTTTTGCTGGGAGCTGCAAGACAGTCTTCTATTTCTTCATCGTCATTTAATCTGTTGTTCTTATAAGCCTGCTGACAAGAAAGGAATAAAATATCTTATAAGCCTTCTGGCCATTTGCTAACTATTACAAACGTCCACAAAACAACTTCGTATCTGAGGGACTTCTTTTATCCATTGAAATTAATCAGAGTCCAAACTGTTTCTGTGATGCTACTTCCTTTATTCACTTCTCCATTTCCCTTGCAAACACACAGTTACTTGGTCCCACCAGCACTCAGTATAACTCAGCACGAATTTCCACAAAAAGGAAAAGGAAGATACTTATACAAGCAATGTGTGTAGGCTAAGAGGCTCAAAGAAGTTGCTTTGATTAAAACAAAGAGTTAATTCATCAGTGTGCCAATAAATGGTGCAGATATCCCAAACTCTTCCAGGATGTATAGGGCATTCAGGTTGCTCCTGATGTATAGATGATAGCAAAGAAGTACAGAGAGAAATGGGAATGCAGAAAATGGATGTATACTGAGGATAGGAGTTAATCCATCTAACCTGGAACTTCAGTTCCTGAGTTACTGTCCTGCCTGCTTCTGTGTGTGCCCACGGCCTGCTGGACTTTCCAGTGCTGAGAAGTAAACTGGCCAGATCACATGTGCAGCAGAGCTCACCAACTCAGCAGTCTGCTGCTTTTGTCACAGAGCACAGCTCTTCTCCACTTGACTACTGTTACCCCATAGCATAGTGATTGAAATACTCATCCAAAATATGGTAGATCCAGATTCAAAAGTTTTCCCAGTCTGGAGAAAATACAGTCAAGATCCCAGGTAAATTATCTTAATCATAAAAATATGCTTTATAACGTAACCTTTCTGCTGAAGTTGTAAGACATTCCCAGGATCAAAGAAAACAAGAAAGAAAAGACACTGAATTAATCTATGTAGTATGGTAACTGTAACTACCAGCTGAGAAAAGAAATATTAAGTTCTTATCTCTATCCAAGAGTACTTCTTATGAGATAAATAAGCCTGAAATGCAAGTCCTGACAGTTATAAGAAACTAGGTAGCCTCTAAGTTATGACTCATTCTTGCTTACGAGGGCTAAATGGATGTTTTTTGTTCCCTGCACAGTGAAAAACCTCAGCAGAGTCTGGTGACTGGAACTCTCTACCCACTCCTACAACATGCAGAGTAAGGTCCCATCATGTTAAGGGCAGTAAAACTGTCTCACACATCCTGGATATAAGCTCTTAACCTTGAGTTATTCAGTAAAATCTGAAGAGCAGGAGGAAAATACTGCTCTGGCTCTTTCAAAGTTCTGGTGAGAAAGTGCTGTTTAACTGTTTATTTCTAGGATACCCATAAATATAAATCCTAATTTAACTTTAGAGTTAAAGACAAAATGCAGGAAAGGACTTTGTTCCAAGCAGGCATTGCTGTATTCGGCAATGAACTCCTCAGTTTTCTCTCTCAGTAGCTCTAAGACAACTACATTCCTGCAGTCAATTAGCCAGCACTTTCTCTAAGCAAATGCATTCATAGCACACAATTTAACATGCTTGTCCTCAGACTGACTCAGCTCCCTTAGTAAGCTGTGTTTTCTTCCTGTTCTCCATCTCGGAATCTAGTTTATTTTAAGACCTGTGATATTTAGACAAGAAACAACCCTCTAAGGGATGCTCTTTCACATGTATTTTAGCTTCTTGTGCCATTTTGATGTCCCAGAGGTACAGCACCAGCACTCCAAAAATAGAAAAAGACAGAAAGGAAGAATTATGTTTCTAACTGTTTGTATTAATTATCATCTTAACTCAACCAGATTAAACACACTAGAACACTGAGAAACAAGCTTGCCTCCAGCCTAATTGGTGGAATATAGCTCCCTTCTGTGGAGACAGCACGTCACACACAGGAACACACCAGCTAATTTCTTCTGGAGCTTTAAGAGGTGAGAGGAGGGGAAATATATTTCCTAATTATCTAACACAAAGCACTACATACAGGGAGAGATGAAATGCTCTGGCTTCCCTTATTCTATCATTATCTTGTCATGAAATCACACTGCCTCCTCCTTCATTTGATAGGAGCCTCCCAGAAGCATCTTCTGTTTTGGGGGACACAAGCAATTGGTTCCAGAATACATTCTGCAGAGGAGGAATGTATATGGAGGACTTAAATTATCTGCATATCTTTAATCATAATCCATGCAGCAATGGAGGTTCTGCCAGTTATTCATAGCTGGGCTGGGGTGAACTACTGAGAGTAGGGTAATTGAAACAGTATTTCAGCCTGTCTGCCACTGATTTGTATAATGGCTGCTGTTAGCTATGGCATAATCACACCACTAAATGGCAAATAAAAAATAAAAAATGCATTAAATGTATGTTTTAATGTTGTGTTTTACTATCACATATTGTTTTTTATTGCATTTCCAAATTCTGTTGCTTCTTCCTTTCTGAAATCAATTTTCTTGCCTGACAGCAGTTTATTATATTAAGACTCAAGAAAGCTGATCTCAGTCTCTTATTCTTCTGGATTAACAGAGCTTTCCGTTTGAGAGCTGCTAAATTTTTGAGACTAAGAGGTGTGATTTCTTTTTGAGGTTGCTGTTATCCTAAAGGATCAATTCATAGAAGTTTTTGTCTCTTCAGTAATAATTATTTTTATTTCTCAGAAAGCTTTCCTTCCCTCATGCTGCAAAAGTAGCATAAAGGAATCTGATTTCGCCCCATCATGTTTTCAGCAAATGCTGTTAATTCTGCAATATATTGCTTGTCATACACTATTTTTGATATTTGACAACAATTTCAGCTAAGTAATCTAATCAGGAGGGAGACAGTGTGATTTACAATCACACATATTATTTCCTCTCCCTTTAAAGGAGAAAGGACTTCCAGGCAACACTGAAGAACTGTCTTCAGCTCTCACACTGAGTTGCCCCTAGTTCTTTTGCCAAGTGAGAAAACTGGCTCCAGTCCCTGCCCTTCAAGATTTGGTAGCCTTTTTGGCAGTGGGGGGGAAGGAGGGGGGACACAGCCACCGTCTCTCAGCAGGCACCTCCTGTTCCAGGACAGCTTCCCCATCACCCCTCCTGCAGCCTGGCACCATAAGCCCGCCAGTTTACACGGTGCCACAGTGCCCAGCTCTGCAGACTTTTAGTCACCAAATGGGAAATGACAGACCCCTGGGAGCCAGACTGCTCACCAGCTTTTCCAAGTCTGTCTACATCTGTGCAGCCTCATTTGCCTTTAACAGAGCAGACACCAGGGACTTCTGAGAGCTCTCCCAGCTGCAGTGCATGGAGCGGGTCATGGCCACAGCCCACCCTCTGCTAGAACAAGGGCCCTGAAGTCCTGGGGCAGAGTCCAGAGAGCTACATGTCTCCAGCCTCTAATGACCTGGGCAGTCAAGACAGTGGGAGCTGCCTTAGCAGTGCCGGAGCCCAAAACAGCCAGCAGCACCACTAGGGACTCGTCTCGCATTGCAGTGACAGCAAACCAGGTATGTTTGCAATAGTTTCCACCTGTGTTTTGTCGGAAGTTCTCCAAAGTGGGCACATATCTATGAAATGTGTCAAGACTGATATGCTTTTTCCCAGAAAAAAAAAAAAAATCTCATCAGAGAACTCCCAGCTGGCAGAAGAGCCAGGCTGCACTTCTGGGTAGGTCTCAGCCGTCAGACATGAGAGGAGGTACTCACAAGTTCAGCGGTGGCACTGCAGCCACCAAATGACACCTACCACTCACAGAATCACAGAATGGTTGAGGTTGGAAGGGACCCCTAGAAATCTAGTCCAACCCCCTGCTCCGGCAGGGACACCTAGAGCACGTGGCATAGGGTGGCATCCAGGTGGGTTTGGAAGATCTCCAGAGAAGGAGACTCCACAACTTTTCTGGGCAGCCTGTGCCAGGGCTCTGGCACCCTCACAGGAAAGAAGTTCTCCCTCATATAAAGATGCAATTTCCTGTGTTTCAACTTGCACCCTTTACTCCTTGTCCTGTCACTGGCCACCACGGAGAAGACTTTGGCCCCATCATTCCCAAAGTCCCATGTAGGTCCCTACATTCACTCCTAGGGTACTTGTACATGTTGATCAGATCTCCTCACTCTTTTCTCCAAGCTAAACAGGCCCAGTTTGCTTAGTCTTTCCTCATACAATAGACACTCCATGGGAAGCTCTCAGGTGGCAGCCCTCTTTCAGCCTCTTAGTTTTTAAGCAGATACCTCCAAATACCTTGGGAGCCATTCAGAGCAGAGCCTTAAAACCTCTCCTCAGTGGAAATTTCATTCAGCTCTAATCCTGCTCTTTCTTCTAACTCCAGACATGCCTGGCATTGAAGCAATACTCTCTTTCTGAATCTCCCTCTAACACCATAGACATCACCAGCACTGGATTAAAAATGGTCTGAGAGGATGAGATTGGGTTGAACATAAATGTTCAGTTATAAACATGCCTGGACTTAGCCTAGTTTGTGACACTTGTAAAGCTATTTACTGAAAGATACTGAGAGATGTCTCACAAGAAGCAGAACTAAGTATAAAATCTGCCAATACTAACAGTGGAGTTTATGCACTGTGGGCAGACCCACCTAGCACCCACACCAATCATTAGCTAAAGGTAAAGTTTTTATGTAGTGCCCTTTCACCATGTGCTTTTTCACACACACATAAATCTTTACCATCATTAAAACAAACAAACAAAAATCTTTGGTGTTGACAGAAGGAAAAAAAAGTTATCAGGCTGGGAAGGGGGTTCAGCCAAATGAAATGAACCAAAGGGACATGTGGGCATCAGAACACAGAGCGCAACAAATAAAGTCATAGGTCTATTAGCAACAAATTATCATTTCCTCCTTTTTTATTATTTTTTTTTCCAACTCCAGTCTTCTAAGAACACAACAGAGAAGCTTTGGGACTTGCTAGAGGGAAAATACCATCATCTCTGCTACCCCAGTGAGGAGAGGTCATTTGCTTCCTTGGAAAGATTAGAGGAAAAGGAAGAAATCATAGCAAGGAAACTCTCTGATTTATGAGCATCTGGAGACCCACAGAGAAAACCTAATCCCACGTAAGTGCAGTGCAGAAGCTGAAAGGCAGCCATTTAACCTTTGGACTGCCAGTGCTACCCAACCGACAAAAGCAGCCACGTGAAGCCTTTAAATCATAGAAGTCAGAGTTGTGAAAGACCTACTCTGCTATCGGGAAATCTGGCCCACTCTCAGCACCAGGAGTCCCCAGAGAGAGGATTCATCAATATTAGCTAACAAATACTTTGCAGATTATAAAATAAACATAATTCTTCTCAATACAAAACCAAGGCTCTTTATAAAGCAGTTTCTTTTCTGAGTTGCCAGTACTTATGTATCTGTCTACCTTAGACTCTCTTTGCTTTTGGCATGGGTTCATAGCAGAGGCAACTTCTTTTTCACAATGCAGATGCACTGTGGACAGAGCCGAATATACTTTTACATGTACATAAACTTGTGTTGAATCCTGCTTTAAGGATGCTTCTATCTAATTGCAAATAAACAGTATACAGATGCATGGGGGAAAATCACATGCTACTTCTTTAGTTAAAAAAAAATCTATGACAGAATAAATGTGACAAATGAAATCAGAGAGATCAGTTTAGTCAAGACCAACAGCTGTAAAGCCTGTCAAGGCTACAATCACTGTGAGGAAGTACCCGCAAGCACAGTGCCTTCGCAATGACCCCGCAGCACGGCGGACTCTGCAGCAGGAAACTCCAAGGGTCAGGGGGCAGAGGCCGTTTCAGATGCGCTCTGGGGCAGCCACCATCCTGCTCTGGCAAGTCATCTCTGCACACATCAAACTCGCATGAGAGCCAACCTTGCTGAACCCCATACCAGGATATTTGGTAGGGCGCTTTTCCCAGGCAGGGCCTCAGTATGTTGAGGCTCCTCTTCTACACAGCCTGTCGGAGAGGCCAAAGAACCTTCTGAGCCTTCTGCCTCATCTCATCCCTGCAGGTGCCCAAGTCCACATGCTGCAGTGCCTGCTCAGCCCCTCGCCTGCAGCCAGGCACAGGGGAATGGCAGAGAGGAGAAAACACGACGATTCAATGATTTCCATTAGGTTCTGATGGATCATGGTCCGAGGGAAGCTGACGAAAGAGCGGTGTGGTTTGCACAGTCCAGGCACCTAGAGACATTGTGCCCAGAGAAAGATATATTCAAGTTCTAGCATACTGCAACTATGTAATATATAAATGGGAAGAGGTTAGGAGCAAAGAAGGAAAGACACTGAAATAGAAGGATCTTTTCTAAAGTGAAGGTCAAAAAGTTTCTAAATTCACTATGAAATTGCTGAACAACTGTGTCATATGACAAATCAGAGACAGACTCCTGGAGGTGTATAGCCCATACATCTTCAATGTTATGTGGAGTTATATGCATTCTTGGGTAGTGTTAAGCCCTGAATACAAACAGCTTGAAAGCTTTGCTGAATACAGGTGGCCTTAAAATATGCTTTAAATCAAATACTTGCTTACATTTCCTGCTGAATTAGAACCCAAATCCTGTATGCTGGCATGGCCTCCGTCCTACAGATTCAAGAAATGATGCCAGGAAGAATGAAGTCAGTTTGGCATTTGCAGAGAAAATAATCAAGTTCCAACACTATTAAGGGCCACAAACAGGAAAAAGAGAAACAACACTAAGATTATTATCAGTCCTTGAATCATGCAGAGAAAAACCTTTCTTTCCCCCGGCTTTCTTTCTTGCTTGGCAGAATGAGTGGGTGTCTGCAGTGCCATTCAAATCGGATTATCTCACTTTCAGAAATGAATTCACCAAAGAAACAGCTGCTTATCACGAGTCTGCAAGAGGGATGCTTCCCAGTTCACCAGTCCCAGAACCAGGGATGAGCAGTTAAGAACGTGCAGGACAAACAAATGTTTGTTCTTCATCTCAGAAGGTGAGTATTGAAAAAAATCACTATCCTAGTTCCATGCTGCTTCCTTTCTTGTGAGGTTTGCCCTGAGGTAAGCTACAGAATTTGAAAATGATGTCAGTCACTTTGCTATTACTCTTCTAAAGACATGTGAGGTTCATTATAAATACCTATGCTCTTAAGCTTTCTCTTGAACAACATAAAGAAAATCAGGACTAATTTGAAATGTAAACTGATGATTCTCTCATGGTTACTTTCATAGTGACTGCCATGAGCTTATTTAAGTAGGAGTGATAGAGGCCAGCCCACTGCTCTTACCTTCTTCTTGCTCCTAAAATTAAGACATTTTGTTTGTTTCAGTAGCTAATTCTGTTACCCGTCTGTCCATTGGCACATCATGTAAAACAGAGCTTACTAGCAAAGAAGTGGCACGGGCCTGCAGCTCCTCTTGGGCTGAGGGTCTTTGCCCCAGACAGGGATCTGCTGGCCACAGCAACACGGCCCTTGGGCACTTCTGTGCTCCAGGCCCCTGCTAGCACCAGAGAGCCCGGGCTGCAGCGCCCCGGGCCGGGCAGGTAGCGCTCTGCCAAGTGCTGCACAGAGCACCCATCACCACCGAGGCTCGGAAGCAAGAGCCTATTTAAATATTCCACCTCAGTAAGGTTGTGCTGCTTTTCAGAAAGCAAACTACATGAACTATGCAAACTATTCCAATGTGGATAAAAGCTTAATAACCTGAATATATACATATATATATATATATATATAAAGCCAAGCCACAAGAAGCAAGGAGACTTGTTTCTAGAAAGGAATACAAAAAAGATCTTGAAGCTTTTTCAATACTTACGTGAGGTACTCCCCACAAAATCAAGTCTTTCCAAAGCTGTCTGCCAGCTTTCAAGAGGGATATTAGATATTTCCGCATTAAACCAAATTTCAACAGACATACTGAGCATTGATTCTGAAGTATAGAAGAGTCACAGAACATGGTCTTGAAAGGCAACTTTTAGTGAGCAGAGTTTGAAGCTGTTCACGAAAGTTCTCCTATATATTACTTCACCCTGACATGAACAAGTCACAGGGCAATGAAGAAGCATAGTAAGTTGAGGAGAACTGAACCCCGGAGTTCCTGAAATGTTTTAGACTGAGACCTAAAACTCAATTTCAGGGACTAGTTTTGTTTCAAGAAGTGCTGACAGAGTGAGGACCATGACCCATGCACTGCTGAGGTGAAGGAAACATTGCCATTGAGCTTAGTAGGCTCTGCACTAATAATCAGCTGCTTCCAGCAGCCCCGTGACTGGTATTCACGGGGAGGACTACACGTCTACAATGTTTCTGAGAGCTGCACGGTCTCTTCCATCTCAGGCTGACAGCACTGGGGACCAAAGTATTCTGGAGTGGAGCTCCCACTAAAAAAATAAAGCAGCCTTCACCCACCTCTTTCCCCAGCGAGACAGGATTTTGCCCTGATAAATTAGCCTGGATTGTTTTCCAGGTCCGAGTAGACACTGAAGAGTGTGCTGCTATGCAACTGAAGAGTACTGAGAAAAGAGCAGAAAAAAATAAAAACAACAAATCAACAATCTTACCTTAATTTGCAATTTCAGGACTGAAGTGAGCAGCAAACCTCTCCATTTCCCTCCACTTCCAACTGCTGCTCTGAATCTCTGCATTTGCAATAGTAGTGTCACAAACAGCAAAAAGTTTCAGCTTCCACAGGTTTGCTGTCATCCCCACGGAGCTCCTAGCTGATGCTGCCAGAGACTGGGGCCCGTGTCATGCACAGAGCAGCTGCCTGTCCCACCACTGCCCTTGCTGGTGGCAGCCACCCTCCTGCCTCCCAGCAAATCTGAACAGAAGAAAAGGTAAAATCAACTCTTACTGCTACTGCACTGCTTAAGAACTATGAAGTATTTATTAGGTTGAGTCAGTCAGTTTGGGATACCCAGTGTCAACCCGTTTGATGAGCGATGCCAGGCCCAGCAGTGTAAGAAAAGAGCCAAGTTTGAGAGCTCCCCGTTCCTCCGCGCCTGCTCCGCATCCCTGCGATAATGTGCAAATGGGCCCTAGGAGGAATTAAAGTGGTTTGTGATACAGGTGGGTGTCTCCAGATGCCCATGGCTGCCTTATTTCTGGATCACAGGATTAACGAAAATCGGCCTAAAAATCTGAAGAAGGTGAATCAGGAGCAGAGGCATCCATTTTGCAAATATGGCACTGAACTCTATTAAATGTGAGCCCTAGAGAAAAGTAAAACAGCCCTTAAACCTGTAACTTTAGTAGCTGCAACTACTGCCCCTGCCCCTCCCTGTATTCAACACCCCTCTCTTCCCCTGCAAGAAAAGGATATGAAGAAGGACTCTTACCATTACCATAAGAGAAAACACTCACACCAAGAGAAAAATGGTGTTTCAGGATGTAACTCTTACTTTAGTTTAAAACAAAAGTCCTCAGCAGCAGCAAATGAAATAAACGGTTTTTAGGTAGATAATGAGTTTCAAGGTGAGCACTATAGCCCATCACTTTTCAATTAAGAGTGCAGGACTTGTGTGTCTTGAGAATACTATCACTGACAGCACTTTTCTAATATATTTTTGGCGGATGCTCTCAGGGCTCCAGTTTCTTCAATCCACTCTCTTCTCTCTTCCTACCAGAGGTTCTTGCAGAGTTTCTGCCAACCCATAATACTTCTACCTCTCTCATCCTTTCCACCTTCCTCCTAAGTAAAAGCGAGCAAACATTTTTAACCTACTTCATTGCTGCTGCTCTCCCAGCTGAAGGCCCACACGTGAACTGGCTGTTTGAGCAGTTCGAGGCAAGCAGGGATGGCTGATGAGAACTGTATTAACAGAAGGGTCTGAAGAGCTTTGTCCGTGCCATGGTGTGGCCCTGCATACAGATCGGCTCCGTTTATGCCCCAAGTACATTTACTGATAGAAAAACAATAAAAACTCTGCATGAACACACACACGCACTCACCCCTCTCATTCTAAATACAACTTCTGAAATCACTAAAAGGCAATTCTTCGGGAACTTCACATTACAGATGTTTATAAGAAGCCGCTTAAAGCCTAAACTGGACCCTGAGTAACAAAGATGACAACAGTCCTTCTCCGTATCACAAAGTGATTCTCTCGCGGCAAAAATAAAGCCCCTGGGAAGTCCAGGGCAGAAGAGGTCCTGCTTGCAGGATCACATGGATTTATCTATCACAATAGATAAATACAAACAAAACAGAAGCTCCTCTAATTAGATTCAACATCTTGTCACAAGGATGAGGAGTTTCAGGTTGTGGATACTGCTGTAACCACTGACAGTTGTAATATAATAATTATTATTAACAACAGCTACAAGCATGCATGAAATAACACATGATCCTTGAGCAAACAGCCCAAAGAAACAATTTATTTCTTGGCTGATATCAGATTTATTGTTTTGAGGGTTGTTTTGTAATTAATTCATAACTCTTAAAAATCTTTCTAACGCAGGGAGAATGCAGATCCCATGAACTAAGTTTGAAGACTGAGGCATGTAGCAAGAGCCAGCATGCACAAACCAAGCAAGAGCTTGACCTTGACTCCACCGAGAGAGTGGGGAGCCTACAAATCTCAGTGTCTTTGTAACAAGATACGAGACCCAGTTGCACTTTCACACATAATCAGCAATTGCTAAAAAGAGTGATGTTTAAAAAAAAGTCATTAAGAAAAAATCAAGGCAAAACCGAGTCTTCCCCTGTTCCCACCAACATAAAATAAAGCCCTCACCAAAAGCATCTGCTTTGGACAGCAAAATTCCATTCTCTAAAGTTAGGTCAAATGACAGAACAAGTCTCTCTCAAAATATCTTTTAAATAAACAAACAAAAACCAAAAACACAAAAACAAAACCAAAACAAACAGAAAAAAAAAAAAAAACTAAAACAGGTAGAATGCTCTGTAAAAGGCCAGAATTCTGCTTGTCCCCATGTTTCAACATGGATAACTTTTATTCAAGCAAAGATATTTGCAGTAGGAGGCTGAGGGGAAGTTAGGTGGCCATGCAGATCTAGTGCAAACCTCAGAGTCTCCACAGGCAGTAGGCACGGGAGGCTTCCACCCAGGCTCAATTTAACCACACCAAGGAGAGTATTCTGAGGACAAGAGACCTGTTCAATTTCTCAGATATGCCATAAATCTCAGAATACATCATTAAACTCAGTTTTTGCTTAGGATAAGTCTGAACAGATAGCTACAGGGTTATGGTTTAGTTTCACAATTTTCCCTCTGTATTTTATTAATTTGAGTTTTACTAGAAGTCCAGCTGTATGAACATTTGAAATGCCGGTGAAGTTCTCTCTGCATCCAGGCCATCTCAGGGAAAAAGGAGCATGAGTGGAGATACCCTGTGTCCTCACAGGGAACAGGGAACGAAGGAAAAGGTCCATTCTCACCAACTGGTATCATATTCCAGGTGTACCAGAACAGCAGCTGGGCACCCTACAGCAGCTCCTGTTCTAGAAGCAGCCTATTTAAACATATCTAAATCTTACTGTGCAGCAGATGCAGAAATGCCCCTTAGGATCAAAGTTATTGCTAGCTGTTCCCACTAGCTTTTCATCCAGACAGACTATGTATATTTACAGTGTTAATGGTGGATATTTTACAATTTTTAAGAAAATCTGTTGAGATATTTTTGATGCATATAAAATATTAAATCCAGTTTCCTCACATAATTAAGATCATGTAACCCAAAACCTATTTTCTCTGGTAAGACAATAATGAAGTACTTAACGAGCAGTAAGGTTAAAGAGAGGGAGAGGTTTTCTAGTAGAGCAGGTAGAGATGTGCAGGTATGAATTTTCAAGTTGTGCAGTGAAAGCTGTCAACATACAACACATAACAGCCATTAAGTCAGCCTGGCCTTCATTTTGAAAATGCATGGCAAAAATGCTGTACTTCGCAGAGAGATTAAAGAGCTTGATCTGAATCTTCTACAATGTCTCACAAACCCTTTCGAAAATTCTCTCAACCCTCTGCTGCAAAGGACTGTGCAAATGACCATACTGAATGGAACCTGAGGATCGTATTGCAGTGCCTATGCAGACAGTTGGACAGGACAGAGAGCAAAGTGACACCTAAAAAATGGTGACAACAACAGATATGCAGTTGCCAGATAATAAAGAGCACAGCCACTGCTCACAGTTGTACAACCCCTGATGTGCTAAGGGACAAAACTGTCCATAACACAGCTATACTGATATGCAGAGCAACTCCTTGTGCCAAATATACTCAGTGCAAAGAGCTTCAGCTGTTCAAAACTGCCAGAGTGAATTGACACTTTCCCAATATTTTCAGCTCCAGTCCTGTAGTGGAAGAGTAGCAGCATCTATTGCTCTTGCAAGGCAACAACCATTAAACTACATTCCTATTATCATCCACTTTCACTCTGTTGGGTGCATTCATTAACCCAGGACAGGGCGTATTAGCCTCTACCTACTGCACAAGCCTGAGCAGCCAGATTGCTTCCCAGGCCAGTGCCAGGCTTGCAGGTGGCCAAGCAGCTTGAACACACCATGCAAACACGTAGACAACCGGCAGATACTGCAGGAGGAGGGCGGGGAAGGCTGGCAATGTGCGTCCCTAACAGCTCACTGAGCTGCCCTGGAATGTTGCAGGCAGCTAGAAAGACTCGAACAGTAACATGCTCCTAACCCGATGAAAAAGAACCTTTAAAAGTAGAATCCTATCAGGTTGTAAATGACCAAAAAGCATTGCCAATAAGACTGTGTAGCAATGTTGCAAAATTTCCTCCAGCTTAGAAAAGTGTCTCTTCATAGATGAGAAAACCTCACTCAACTCTAAAACTCAAAATAGAACTCTTGAGAAGGTACCTATAACGCAGTAACCAAACTTTCTCATTAGCAAAGTCCACATGCAACAGCACTACTGGATTGTACAGAGCTCAACTAATATGAAATGTATTTCTCTTTATGGATTCAAACCCATTCCGAAGATTTCTCACAGCATTATACAAGAACCATTCAAATTGCCATCCCTCTTTGGAATAAATTGAAGAAATCTTACTTGCTTCCTCTGCTCAAGAAAAAAAAAAAAAAAACAGTTCAGTTCAAACTCAAGTTTGTTTATATCATATGCAGACAAACTTTGGTTTGATTTTAAGCAAATATATGCACCTAAGTGGCAAGAGATGATAAAAATATTTATTTTAAATTCATATGCTGATAAATATTATTTATGCAATACCTATATTTTATTACAAATAATATCTTATAATGTCAGACACATTAATTATATCTTGGCTTTTATAATTTGCTAGGAAATTAGTGCTTTCAGGCTAATCGATAAGAAAGCTTACAGAGATAGCATAATTGAAGCATTGCTTGTGAAATAAATGGTCCGAGTAACAGCAATCCCTGTTCAATAATCTGTTAATATGTTAACTAAATTAGCCACTTACCCTGCAATGCTCCTACCATGGTCATAGCTCTGCAGGAGGCAGAAAAACAAAACAAGCAAATCTGCTCAGTTTTAACCAAACATTGGAGACTGCTCAGGCTACCTCTGGATAACATCATGAGCCAAAGGGTAGTCATTAGCATCTTACTTTTTAGACTTCTACCATCTGAGTTGAGCAGGAAGAGATTTTGAAAATACAAGTCTACTGTAGTAGAATCAAAAAGGATGGACATGTAGAAACTCATCTCAACACATTTTTCATTCCTGATGCAGAAAAATCAAAAGGCTCTTTTTTTTTTTTTTTTTTTAAACTCAGATGCTCTAATTATTATCCAAAGCATAAGAATTACCTGCCTCCACAAGAAAAAGTCTGAAAACCATCCTAAAATAAAACATTTTATTTCATACCATTAGCCATCTTCTTTTAATGGTGGCTAAAAATATGCAGCAGGTATTAACACTTCTTATCCCAAGCAAAGGCAGGAAATTCAAAGACACACAGGGGACACAAATGTCTCCACAGAACCTTATGAGAAGGAAGAACTTGGTCAGTCACCTAACCAGACTGCTTAAGTGTGCATGAAATGGTCCCCTAGGAGTTTCTAGATAGAAACCAATTATATGCAGCTGAGTAAAAACCCATCACTTAGAAAATAAAGTTTTAATTTAAAGACTGAAAGCAGTGATCAACAAATCACTTTCCTCAATAAATTACTGTAGCAGGTAATTGTGTCCTTTGTTTTCAGTTTTCTCTGACATTCACCTTCCAGATAACAGATTTTGGTTTACCTTAGAATATATCAAGGCAAAACTTTGCAAGCTCTAGTAGTATTTTTTTCTAGACAAATGATTAGAAACTGGAGGTAACCTTCCTATTACAGTGCCTGATACATCAATACCATAAAAAGAGCACACTAACATTACCTGTGCTCTGATTTGTGCTAGCAACTGCTCTCTGGAAGTATTATGTTCCAGCGGCTTGCGTGTGTCTCAGTTTATGCCAATGTGTCTTCATTTTTACTGCTGGCTACCTTAGCTAGGATCACTCAAGCCAGGGAGCCCCAACTCATTAGCTCCCTAATTTTAAACTGTGGTGCTGACAACCCTTTCCTCAACTCTTATCGGGGGAAGATTTTCCCTCGTCCAGTTCCTTGCAGATGTGGTCTTTCCTCCCTGAGTTTGCGCAGGCTGCTTCTCTCTTCGTAACCCAGGGCATGAGAGGAAAGGACGATTCTGCTTTTGCTGGGGCCTGCGAGGAGAAGCAAAGCGCTACCCCAGGCTCAGACTAGTCCATCTACCAGAGACTCTTCCAGAGAAGCTGCTCCCTGCTGCTCCCCCAGCTCGGACCCTGCTCGGCCAGGGAACACAGGCCACTGCCTGGGTACTTGTGAACTGTGCCTACATCTGAGAGCTGCCCTCCAGCTCTGCTCACACACACCCTCTGATGTCAGTCTGTGTGTTGGGCTGAACTCACTTATGCAGCGTGTCACATCAGAGCTATTTAGTACTGGGAATTTCTATATTTATAATACGCAAGGGGAAATGTAAGTGCTCCAAGGTCCCTAGACTTATATATCCATCTTTCAGAATTACTTGTCATCAAGGTGTCAAACCCAGGAATATCAGCATGACAGCTTGTTAAAATGGGCAAGTTAAAAGTCAATACTGAAATGACTTATTAACCACTCATTTTAATTTTTTTTTGGAATTGATTGTACATGGAAGTGCAAGGCCTGACAATAAACAAAGGAGTCACTTTAAGTCCAAAAATACAGCAGATGAAAATACTTCAAACAAAACCTGCAAAAGTACATCTGACTGCCTGCTGTTCTGGACCTCAGTTTCACCTGCAACTGATTCACATTTGCTCTAGTACTGGTGATCAGGAATAGTCAAAATACGTTAAAACTCCGCAAACCAAACATGTTTTTATTCATAGCCTCTACATCATACGTTTGCATATGTTTTGTAAATACTCGCATGGTTTCTACCTTAACAAATAAACTTCATGGTGTATTAATCAGTCTTATCAGCAATGAGGAATCTCCTCCAACTTCAGCTATCACAGGAGACAACGTTATGACCTAGAGCTCTCACCACTGAGCTCCTCCATCCTCCTCACCATCTCTCTGAGAGCTGCTCTGGCAGAGCTGCTCGGGGGGGGTCTCCTTGTTTCGGTCACACCAGACCTGTGTTAGCTTGAGGGAACAGCTTGGACAAGCACGTGGGATTTGGACAGACTGAGAGACAGGGCTGCCAAACCCCTGAGGGCTGACATTGCCTCATGCAAACCTTGCAAACTGTAGTAGCTAGGTCCTTCTAACCAGACTGTGACCCTTTTTTCAGCTCAGGCACTGCAAGGCAGTCACCTCAAAACAGCACCAGAGCAGAAGTCCGTAACAGTTCTGAGGTAGATTTGCTTACACATTTCTCCTTCACAGCACGCACTAAAAGAGCTTACAACTAGATTAGGAATAACAAGGATTTTCATGAGGCAGAACAAGGCAAAACACAAACAACAGGGACTTTGAAACAAGCGCACAATGTCCTTGTCCATCATGTTCTTGCAACTAGGTTTGATTCAGCCTAACCTGCACCTGAATTATCTCTTCATCATGAGTTTCCAAGAAGAAATCAGACTTTCTTTCCCATTTCTTCTGGCTCAGCTCTTTGCTTTTCTCTGCATGAAGGTCATCTCTGGCAGGCTGCTGCCTGAGCCTCCCTCACCTACCCCGCACTCCTGCCAGCTGGTCCCAGCAGCTGCTCCTACGGAACCAGCCACCTCTTCCTCCAGGGTCCCTGGCTGACCATGAGTGCAGCAGCAGAGCACGGCAAATGAGTAGACAGTTCTGCTGCTTCCCAGTCAGGTCCTTTTCAAAAGGATGCAACACAGTGCAGTTATGGGGGAAACAAGGCAGTCTGTCTGCCTGTCAGTCACACCTGTAACTTACAGTAGACTCAGCAGAAGTCCTTAACATTATCAGTGAGCAGACATATATATTGTGTATTAGTTTGCCATTTTAGGCAGGCACTAAAATTTATTTAGGAAGCTCCTCTTAGAAACACTGTATTTTCCATCCACAGTCCTCAGCTAAGTTCTGCCTTTTTAAGTATATAACCAAATGGGTTGGTCTTTGCTATTTAGGGAAATGTAGAAAGAAATAGGTACCAGAATTTAACATTTAGCTAACATAACACAACTAAAGATAGACCGAAATCACAGAATAGAAATAAATATGCCTTATCTGGACGGTATGATTATTTATGAAGGATAAAGGTAAGTTTCCCTTATCTGTGCATGCAATAGGTCCAATATGCACAAGCCTCTTGACTAGGGCCAGAAGATCCTACCCTAAAAATTAACTTTAATTTAGAATTATGTAGCAATAAGCATGATGGTTCTCAAAAGTCCAATGAAACAGAGTAGAAAAGTTTGAATATTTTACCTCACTGAATCCCAACTAGACTTGTCATTCATGTCGTCAATTTAGTTTATATTGGGGGATTGGGAAGTCCTGCGGGGGGAAAAAAAAAAAAAAAAAAAAAAAAACGGAACCACTCTGAAGATCAAGTTCTTCGTCCAGACAGGGCTACCACGTTCACCTGGATGCTGCTGTAATGATGATGGGGTCGGGGAGGGGCGGCCGTGCTGTGCCCCAGCTTCCCCCCATTACAAGCCAAATAACACAAGCCTGCCCTTGGCTGGTGCTGGAAAATCGTCCCCTAGTCACCACGTAGATAGATGCAAACAGTCTGTACAGGAAACAGTTTGACTAAAGGAGTTGCTTTCTACAGCACTACATGAGGTTCCATCCTGTCAGAAATGCCTATGATTAAAGTAAGCTGCAAAATGGAATTGCTAACTGGGAAAAGTTCTAAGATGTTGAAATTAGTCTTCAATTTCAAATTCACAAAAATACCCGAGAATAAAAATTCTAAGAGTCAGAAATAGCAACATCCTGAAGTGCTTCATTTTGTTAATTCTTTCTCTTCATGATTAAATACACTGCATATATGAAAACTTACCATACAAATTTACATTTTGCATAATAAATTGAATGAAAATAAAATGTCTGAACAGAAAAAGAACAAACCAGACAAAAATAGAAAAATCATAAAAATTTTAAGTTAGCATTTTAAAATTTTCTCTGAAAAAAAAAAGTAATTTATTTGGAAACACCCCAATTCCTGAGAGATCTTTTAAACTAAATATGATTTTCCCAATGTAAAATGGCTTCTTTTTTTGGCTTTTTTTTGGACTTCTTGGCTGAAAACAAAGCTCATTAAAAGTAGATTATATTTCAGGGGGGAAAAAAGACTGCTACAAAGCATAGATTAAAACCTGCATCATAAAGCTCTGAGGGAGAGAGATTTGCCTTAAACCACTGCAGCTATAAGCTTTAATAAGTTACTCTCGTTTGTGAGGGAATGGTTGGTATTTGCTACAGTCAGACATTGAAATGACCTTTGGTAAACTGTGTACAGTTAAAGGATCTGCCTTGGCTCTGTAGATTTTTCAGCAACATTTTTATCCATCATAAATGTAAATTCAGTGTCAAGTGGAGCATTTCAGGATATATACAGGACTTGCACTCAATCATTTTGCTATGGTTAAAGCACCCTCCTCTTGAAAAGCACATCTGTATATCTGAGATCAGATGAGTGATTTTAAGTAGAATCAAAACTTTGTAGAGAAACTGGCAAATATCACAGACCCATTTTCTGTTGGCTCTGCATTTCTGTTTGGGAACTTCTGCTTCCTCAAGGTGATAAAGTGTGGGACATAGTGCCTTTTTTTTTCCTTCTAAAGCATATTTCATCCAAATCATGCTGGTTATAGTATAAAATGACGACATGCTTGAAAAGACTGTTGCAGAGAAGGACTTGTGAATCATCCATAAGAGCAGAGTTCTGCTGAATATATAATACTGATTTTGACAGGAAATCTATGTCTCCTCTGAGAGACAGTATTAAATTAGCAAAGAGAGTGCATTCCTATGAAACTATGGCTCAATAGCCAGCTGAAGCAACTGATAAACTTGGCATAAATGGTCTGAGCTTCTCATTTCGTTAGAAACTTCCGAGCCCACAATAAAAGGAGGTGATGAAGCCATCACCTGACTCTTGTGATGGCTTCATAACTGACCCAGGACGATGCTGGGGCAGATCCATGGAATTGCACCTGGCCCACTCCCAATACCCAGTCAACCTGAAAGTGTTGAGTCCCTGCAACCAACAGGTAGGACTGAGCAGCTAGATATGTCATTGCCATGAAGATGGTCAAGCACCTTCATGGTGGGCAAGGTGCATCTGTACTTCAGCAGTTCTTCAACAAGCAGAATGACCTACTCAACAGCCAAACTAGGATTAGAGGGCAGCTGGATTCCAGCTAGTCCTGGCAGCCCAGGAAGTGCAGGTTGCAGATAGCATGTTGTCACCTGTACATATTTCATGAATTTCATGCAGCTAAACTGCAGTTAAGGACACATTCTTGACAGCCTTTTCCCCAGTAGCAGTGTGTCCAGCTTACCAACACCCAGCTGAACTTAATGTTCACAGTGTATAAAAGTGCTCGTTAAATTGTATTTGTTTATGAACCATTTTACTTAATGCTGCAGAATGTCCTCTCTTTCTGTTTCTTTTTTCCTCCGAATAACATTTGAATAACCTTCCCTGCACTGGCGTATTGAAATATTGAATTCTGTCCAAAAAAAAAAAAAAAAAAAAAAGATTTTACAAAAAAGAACATGTAAATCTTCTCCCTCTAATTAGCCAAGTCCACAGCTGTTTCTCTTAGTTTTTTGAAGAGAAGGAACCAAGTCCTTGGGTAAGGCATGAGGCAGTCAGAAGTGTCAGTAAAAAGAGTATGTTTTGTCTAAGTTACTATGGGGCAATTCTACCCTAGAAAAGCACACATTTCTCAATGCTATCACTATCAAAATAAACCAAGTCAATTAGCGTGTAATGCCACTGGATTGCTGACTTTACTCTCTGCACTAACACATGAATATTTCTCAGGAAAAAAAAAAAAAAAAAAAAAAACCTCTAGAGAGTTCCTGCCTTTATCACACCATCTGCAAGTCAGGTATCACGCTAGCTTCAGTTTATAAAAGAAAAAAGTCTAGCTCATACCCCTCTCACATGCAGGATAACAGACCTACCCTTCCCACTGACTCTCTCCACTGCTCCCAGATTTTCTCTGCAACTTCTCTTCCATAGCTTTAAATAAGAAAGTCTTCTATTTAAATGTTAGACTTTTCTGTCTATGAGCACCTCAAAAATAAAAAAAGTCATTTCTTCTCAATGGACCTAACAATTTTTTTGGAGAGCCCAAACCCTACACATATATGAAAGTAAACCTGTCTATGGAAATGAGGTATGGATTAATGGTGAAGCAGGAAGCTTATGTATCCGCAATCCTCCCTATCCCCACAACACTATGCAGTGTGCAGTAAAACTGTTGGTGTAAAGTGATGCAGCTTCACAGGGCCCCTGTGATCTGACTGATTCCAGATCCTCCTTAATACAGCATTCCTGGAGAGCCTTTCTTTTTTCCCCGCTTCGTGCTTCAGGGTCTGTAAGCTGGCAAGCATATTAGCACAGAATGATCAATCATTCAAATGCCAGGAAACGGTAAAATGTATAACCCTGCATACGCAACATTACTTCTGAATCTAGTGTGTGTGTATATATAAAATATTCAGATGTTATGAACTGAATTACAATTACATGATTAAAAACTATACATCAGGTAATGCAAAACAGTACACCCTGCCCAGCTTTTAAGTAGACAATTCATTTTCTACCGTTTTTGGTGGAAAGAATGCAGAGAAGCAAGAAAGACCACCATGGAAAGCTTCATTCAAAGTCTTTGAAGATCTGCAAAAAAGGGTCAGCACGTAGCATAAACTCCATCATCTGTGTCTACCTAGCTAGAACATCCTGCCCAGCATAGCAGTTTGTACAGGGGAGTTATTGAGCCACACATCAGGAAAAAAAACACAGCAAAGTGAAGCTGCACTAAGAATTACTGAGAAGAATTTTCCCAGAACAGTTGGGATGGAGACACCGCATTGCATATTGCCGCCTGCACAGACTGCCTACAGTGGAATCACAGACTGATAGCAAACCCAATAGCCTGTCTGACGCATGCCTATTCTCCATCCCCTCCGTCTGGTATGGAAATACTTTGTATTCCTTGAATTGCCTCACTGCCTGAGTTACTCACAGACATGGAGCTAACAAAACTCAAATATGTGATCACGCAGCTCTGTATCTTTATGAAGGCAGGAAAGGGGGGCAGGGCTTGCAGAAGTGAGGAAAGTGCAGATAATGTTGCTGCCTTACTGCGGGCCCTGCTCAAAACTATTGGTTTTCTGTCCTAGCTTTTTACTGAAATCACAGCATAGCCTTCTGGCCGATTGAGATGCATCTGTCTGTACATACTCCCAGGCTCTCTATATTATCTCCCTTATCCACATTCTTAGAATCTCTGTTGCTACTAGAAGCTGACACATAAGTTTCCTTTATAAAACATGAAATAAAGCTGCCACAATACTCAGGCCAGCTAAAATCAAGCTGATTGTTGATTCTTATACACAGTAGCTTATTCCCAGAAATGTATTAGCTGAGAAGCTGTGCTGAAGTTCTAATTAATATGTATTGCATTGTGCTAAAAAAGGTCTGTTTTAAATCTAGTTTTTAATCATAGCGCATTCAAGACATACTCCCTCTGCTGTGTAGGCTCGCACAGTCACTCAGGGCTTACTGCCTGTTTCAATCACTGGCTGCTTCCCAAGTTTTTATTCTCTTTTGTCGTACTTTATATCCATGGAGACAACAAACAAGCTATTTCCACCATCGAGAGAAGCTCCTTGCTGAGTCAAAGAATGAACCCTAGTTGTAAAGACAAAAAATCCCAGACACAGGTGTGCAAGTGACACAATAATTAGTAAGCATAGGCAGCCTGCAAATTGTGTGGCATTTGGAATTAACAGTGCTCTGCAACAAAGATCACTCTGTGGGTGACTGCGGCATAATAATGCTTCCTATCTGCAGGAATAAAGCTTTATTTCAGCAAGCAAATGTAGATCAAGTATTCACAGAAGTAATCTGCCCCACACTGCAAGATCTTGAGTCATAGATGCAATTGCAGATTCTCTAAACACCAGTCAAAGTTTGTTCTTCAATACTTGTTTCTCACAGAAATTTCAGCCAAGCTAACACTAGCCTCAACATGGATAACTTTTTATTGACTTAAAAACACTACAGGGAATGTTTGACCTCTGTAAGCATAAAATAGCAATAATTAAAAAAAACCCTACTCACTGGAGGTAAAATTCAAATCCTGTCAATGCTTTTATCATTCTGGTGGATTTCAAGCAAAATAAATCAAGACAAACTGATTTTGCATAGCCCAGTGAAATAAATCTGCTACTTAATTGACTCATCCACAATGCTGTCAAAATTGCCACTGTTTAGCCCTTCAGCCTTAACAAACAACTTAACCCTCAGGGCATGTAAAACCATGATGTGCATTAGGGGTGAGTACCTGCATCTTTCTAAATATCTACACTCAACCTCCTGTCCAGTCACTGACATGCCAGAGGGCATTTATGTTTTATTTACAAGATATGACCTAGTTCATTATTCTCCACTTACCTCCTTGATCTTCCATTTTTCTCTGCATGTTGGTTCATTTGATGGCTCCTCGGAAGCCACCAGTGCCTAATGACTCTATAGTCCAGATCAGCTGCTTTCCTCCTCCCTGGGGCAGTATAAGGAACAGCTGCAGTAAAATGAGAAGTAAAAGCTGGTCATTTTTACCAAGTGCTACATGATTAAATACAGCCTCCATCTTTTGGAAAATTCTAGAACCCATGATATTTAGTGCATCTCCTCATTCACAAATCACCAGTCCTCTCTCTCAAAAATTCAGCAGGCCAGTACCGAGCAGTTTGGCTCCAAGCGCTGTCCAGCCGAGCCCTGCTGGCTGGTGTGTGCAGGGCGGCCCTTCACCTGGGCCCTGGGCATACGCAGCATGGCTGCCTTACATGATGCTGATTCTCTGCAAGGGCTTTATGGCAAATTCAAGGTTGAATTCTGACCCATTCCTGTCTCCAGACCTTTGGGTTGTTCCCTGGTTCCTGTTCTCTCATACTGACTTTGAGACTGATTCCAGCCTAGTCCCAACCACTAGTGTGAACCAACCCAGCCTGGATCCCTTGCAATATGGCAGCCTAACCTATCCATTCATTCCCCTTGGCCATCTCGGAGAGGTCCTGTCTTTCCTTTATTTTCTTTTTTTTTTCTTCCCACTAATATTGCAGACAGTTCTGCTACTTCCATTACTGCACTTAATAAGAATAAGAAAAAACTCTTCCACTGACCATTTATAATAGTCTCAATTTTCTAACACAAAAAGTAAATATTAGGAAATTGAACGCTAACAAAACTAACAACAGAATCTTGCTCTTAATGAGATTGACTCACAATAATCTTCTAAAAGTAATGCCATGTGTGTGTGAAGACAAACTACAGAGAATTGTTTTGGGCTGTCTAATGATAAAACAGAAAACAATTGGAGCAGTTTCTTCAGAATTATAGAGTACATTTGCTAAAACTAGCAAGTCTGAATTTTTGTTTTCTCACTATTGTTATTTCCCTTTAAAATGTGCTCTACAAAGGCTAGCATCCCATTTCACACAGCAATCAGAAAAGAAAAATACTTCTCAAAACAATCCTGTATTACTGCTTTAAGAAGTCAAATTTGGGTTTCGGGGTTTCTTTCAGTTCTATAGTGAAGACTTCCAATTTAGAAATCAATGGAAATACTAACATTTTCTTTTTCTTTCATTTTTAAAAGAGGAGGTCAGCTTTCTTCTACCCCATAAAAACATGTTTGGAGAACTTTGCATCCTTTAATCTTGCAACTTTTTAGACACCCTTCCTTGACTCTGCCTATGCAACATTCTGTTTTTGTTTCAAATTAAAATAGTGATAAGTATTTTGTTAGTACATGGAGACATGGGGACATAGTACACGGAGAGACAAGCAAACTCCTCCCTACAGCAAGTACAGCAAGTTCTCCTGATACCAGAGCATGAAGAGATTGCACTACCGGAGAGTGGACAATACTCCCCAAAGAACTTGGGCAGCATAGCTGAGAACAGGCTGGAGCTTATTTACAGGGTGGCCTACACTAAGTATGAAAGGGGATTCCTTCTGTCTGAGGAACAAGGAAGTTTTTCAGCAAGTTCCTCCCCTCCCTATCTCACGTACCATAGAAAAGCAGGCAGAATTTCAGCAGACGGTGCAGGTTTTATCCCAGAGTCTGCTTTGCAGAAAGTAAACAGCACTTCAAGACTCTGCTGAGGCTAGTGAGTTACTGATAATGTCAGTATTTAACACATCCAGGATTAATAGAATTTGGAAAATTTCAGTGTACAGATGTCAGATATGTGCTCGCTTCCAAATCAAATGCTATTCTAATGAGTCAGGGCCCAACAGCACAAGGACACTCAGACCTGCAAAGTGATGACAGAAACATGCCCCAACTTTTCAGTGAGAACAACAGCGATTGGCATCTGCATCACACTTCATGTCAAAGCATCCCTGAGCGCTTCTCAGACTTGTCACTGGCCTATGCCCCATGGCAGTTACTCAGCAGTCCTCGAGTTAGCAGCACGACTGCTTACGCCCCAGACCCTCATCCCCGCTTAGAGGCAGCTACTGACAGAGCTGGTCAGTGCTAGCAGAACCAAGGTGAGCAGAAGCAAACAAGCAGCAGGCAGCACTGCTGTGCTAATGAGGCAAGCAATCCAGCCACCTCCAAAAGCTCTGGGGCAGCCTCGTATTCTCTCTCTGACTCACCCACAGGAGTTCCTCTCCCCAGTCCCTCTGGCAGTACAGGAACACCCTGTTTGGAGCCATCCAGTCAGGTCTGCAGTGTGCCCTGATCACGATCACCTTCACACAGCTCACTGCAAAGAAAAATAAACATGACAGGTATTGTAGAAAAAAGTCTCAACATTTTCTTCACTGATTTTGGTGATGTTCTGACAATTCATGGCAACCTAAATCCTGGACAAAAGATTTTTTAATGGGAAATGATTTTTTCATGGTAGCACGAACTTAAAAGGAGAATGTGGTGTCCAACCACATCAAGGGGTTGGTTTTGTCAGCACAAAGCCTCCTGTTGCTGACTTAGTGGCTTGGCAAAAGCACTGTAACAAAGACAACACAGAATCTGCCAATTCCCAGCTTGTCAAGCTCCTCAACAACCAACAAACCACTAAAGTAATTAGAGACAGTTAAAATGCAAAGAGCAGGAGACCATTTTCTAAAAGGCACAATTACTGTATCCCTAGAGGCTGGGTTTAACTCTCCACCCTGAATTAATTTCCATTCATTTTCATCTGAAATTTGTTTGGCTTTCCCAAGATGTAACTTTGAGGTATTTGTATGTATCCAAGATGCCAACATGAAGGAATTTGCAGTAAGTACTTCTGTGACATGTTCAAGTCTCTCATCCCCAGGACATTTGGCAACAGCCAGCTTTCTTGAGATAGGCCTCTTATCAGCCTGTCTTAGGAACTATGTCTGCAGTATAATAATTTGGGATTTTCAAAACTCAATATCATTGGGTTTTGCTTTGCTTCCTAAAATTAACTGCTCATTTGCAGGGACATGACATGAATCCCATAGGTCTGTGGCCTGCAGGGCCCAGAGATGCTGTGAGCATCTCATCTTGCTTCTTCTGTTAACACGGGGCCTCGAAATTGAGCAAGTGCTCCTTTTCCTTGGAGCAGGTATTGATTTCTGAATACTAATACAAAAGCCAAAGTGGAAACAAGTTTGAATCCAGCTACCTACATGTTGTAACAGTGACAGGGAAATCAACAAAGTGTCACGGCCCTTACACCTTGCTCATGCGGTGGAAAAAGTACTGAAATAAAGGAGATTATGCAAGTGCTCTTGCTCTCACCAAACAACTACCAAACAGTACTACACCAAACAACAGAAAATGCAAAGTGACTATAACCATGTAAGATGATCAAAAAATTAATGAATAATTATTCATTTAACTGCTGACCAGAAAGCCTATAGAGAGAGACATTAGCTGTTGCTTTCAGGAAAGTTCTGCACGCGCAGCTGTTGCGCTCCCCTGGCTCACTCGCCTCCGTGATGGTAGCGGCCTGAGGTGCGCGCACACCATTTAACTGTCAACATCTCAGCCTGACACCAACCTCCACATACAGTTACCTGGAGAGCGAGAGGTTCCCAAAACGGCTTCTCTCAATTATTCTCCAAAAGCTTCATTTTCCTCCAGGGAGCCTAGCTCCTTTGGAACTCTCTAAGAACATCCTTCTTTGCTTCACTTCTCTGGCTCTTAGGTAGAGTATTTATCATTTTTCCACAGTGGATAATTTATTCAGAGGCATTTTCCAAGTCAAAGGAGCTTCTCTTAGCCCCAGCTAAGCTTCTCAGTAAATTTACCCTGTGCAGAACAGCAAATACAAAGAGGACAAGGCTGGAAAGTCTATGGCTGCAACAGCAAAGCACAGTCTGGAGCTGCACACTAGGTCTTCAACCTTCAACCAAGGTCAGCAGTATGATAATCCTGCCCTGACGCTAGAAACTCAGGTAAGCCTTAAACCTTCTTCCCTGTTTCCTCCTCCAGTACACAAAACAAACCAAAGTTTCTAAAACCTGCCTCCTTCAGGGATTCTCAAGGCTCAATGAAAAATCAAAGATTTTGATATTGTTGTTTAAGATTTGATATTGTTGTTTAAGTCCTGAAAGTCAAATCCTGCTAGCATGAATCTGCATACTCCATTAGAAAGCTCCATTAAAGCTACACAGATTTATGCCAGCTGGGGATTCAGTGCTGCTGCTTTTTTCCCTTTATGCAACCTTATCGAAGTCACATCAATCATCTTTCTGGGCAAGGTGTTTCTCCCCACAGTTACAAAGGACGTCGCTAATGAACACTGTCTTTGTTAGGCACAGAAATTTTGGCAGCAGACTAGACTAGACTTTTTAGTTTCTGTAAAGAATATACAAGCTAATATAACTTTCTATACTGCTTAGCCTTAAAATGCCTGCAAACTTCAATGAGATTATGGTAGCTGAAATCTGCTAATTAAATATTTCCTAGTGGAATGACCCAACAAATTCAGGGTAGGTCCAAGCATTCCCTTCAGTGGGTTTCATCTGTTTTTTCTGATTTGCAGAACCTTAACAGTTTCCCTTTGGACACACAGTGTCAGCCTACCAGTTATAGCCTTCCTTTCTTAATTACCTTCCTCAAATCTTTTAGAGGCAGCTGATAGACCTCCAGGGATCCAAGGAACATAATCTGAAAATGAGGTGTTAATAACCTTGTAAGAACAGACCCTGAAGTGATTACCCTCCATAGAAGAACTTACTTTAAT
>JAWLRI010000460.1:3870769-3889973 GCA_034781795.1 Crypturellus tataupa | reverse complement strand
TCTGAAAATGAGGTGTTAATAACCTTGTAAGAACAGACCCTGAAGTGATTACCCTCCATAGAAGAACTTACTTTAATGTATTTTATACTACTTGCCTATTCTTCTGCTTTACATAATAGAAATAACAACGATAATCTCTATAATCCTTTGAAACTACATTTGTTTAAGCTGTCACAAATCCTGCCCAGAGCGCACAGGGGAATTCAGGGTCAGCAGAACAGCGAATCTCAGCCTCAGTAATTACACACAGATACAATAAGCAAAATACACCTGATGGTAATATCTATTTTTATATGGCTCCCTCCATTAGAAGGGTTACAAAGTGCTTCATGCAGAGCTAATGATTCACAGTTCAAGCAACCAGGGAAGGCATTGAAAGAAACTTCATTTCAAAAGGAAAGTAATGCAGATGTTAGAACTGGAAAGTTAATGGTAATGCACACTAGAGAGGAATACAACTTAGAAAGAAAAAAAAAGTACTAATGATACTGTCTTTTCAACAGATATCAGAGCAATGATTTCTATGGAGCTTTTGATCCTGCACTCTGTAGGTGAAATTTTCTCTACAGAGGCCAATGTATAATTTTTGATCAGACTACCATTAGCCTTAAATTGAAACTTTCAGTGATACACATACTTTGCTGGAATCTCTATATAGGTAAAATTAAAGGCATTAACACTTATTAAACAAGCAAATTAGAAAACCAATTCATCCATCGAGGATTTTTTTTTATTTTAACTCTCATTTGATGACTCACAAATGTTCCCAAAGCAAAACTACCTGGCAAGTCAAGTAAAATATATTATAGACGCACACAAACCTGGTTTACGAATTCAAGTCATAGCAGTTATCATTTTGATCATCATGCAAAATCCAACACAGGTTTCCACAGTGCACACTGACTTCAACAAAACTATCTGAATTCAAGTGCCCTTTGCAAGACAGTGCACAGAAACAATTTCAAGGTGTTAATCCCTATCACCAGGTACCAGACTCATCAGACAACAGTCAAGTTGTGATTCTGCCATCGCAGCAAGCAGGAAAAAAAAGAGCATTTTTTGTTCCTCTGAATCCTAGTCTTATTTGTGGGAACTGAGATCTTTGAGAGAGGAAAAAAAAAAAAAAAAAAAAAAAACAGAACACCAGCTCTATCTTCAGTTAGGTCTTTGGTGTTCAACAGAGAGAGAAAGAGGGCAGAAGACTTCTTTGTGGATGGCCAGTTTTCAGTGGCTGACTCTCAGTGCCTCAGCCATGACTGAGCAGTGTGCGCATTCCTCGTTTTGCAGAACCATCCTAACCCAAACATTAGCATCACTTAGCTACTGCCCATAAAAAGATCAGGAAGAAGCAGAGACCAAACAGGAGTTATGGAATGAAGCTGTTCCGTGGCAAGGGGTGCCTGCTGACCCACTACTACGATGCCTGTGAAGAGGCCGGCAACCTCTACACACATCAGCTGGGGAGTCTAAACAACAGCAGAAGGAAGCCTGCGATTAACTCTCCATGGAACAACCCCCAAAGCACTCTAACTTTCAACACACACTTTCAAAATGTTAACTGTCTCCTTCCTCTCACAGCTCTGTGCAGGAGCAATCAGGCAATCCTGATTTCATCACCAAAATGTTACTATCACCAAGGTCTCTCCTGTAAGCCAGGACAGTTGTTTCCCTCTTCCTCTAGATGTACACAGTAGTCCTAGATCAGTTTGCACTAGCACAGGGAGCAAAAGCAACAGAGAGGGATGGAATGGAAGCATCTTTTATAGTGCCTGTTTTTCACTACTGCACCAGCAGCAGTTAACGGGAGAACAGCTTTGGGCACAGGCCAGTCCAGGCAAGGCTGTAACGAAGGGATTCTCATCGCAGGCGTTTCATTCTCGTTATGCAAGAGGCAGTTTATCATGGGTTGGCTGCCACCACGCTCACGGTGATAGATTGGCATGCAGAGCCCTCCACCGTCATCCCTCTTCCCTTGCACTGCAGAATGCCAGGCAGAGCAAATAAAAATGAGCCCTCCTCTGCCCAGGGGCATCTGCCATCTACTATGAGTCCATAGCAATAATGTCTTTCAGAGATATTCATTATGGTTATAGTTGCCCTTTCTTCCTGTCCCTCAACCTGCCTTTCTATTATGCTTAAATAATAAAGAGGAAAATGAAAGGAGGAAGAGAGGGGAGATTTTGAGTTTGAAAATCAACCCATTTTCCCCACAAAATGACTGGGTGCTTTATTTTGGTTTTTTTTTTTTTTTGAAAATTCTCTCTTCATTCAGGAGAAAATTAAATTTCTCTAAGAACACTACATACAAGCACCATATATGTGCCATTTTGCATGCAAGCCAGAAGAAGCTGCCAAAAGCTTCAGCTACATAAACTGAGATGGATATTAAAAAAAAAAGGCTCACCCGAGGAATACTTCCCCAAATTGGGGGCAGCTAGAGGAAAGCTTCCATGGTCTCTCTGGCTATTCAGACTCCTGCAAAACTGTGTGTTTTCACAGACATTTTGTGAAAACCTGAATACCATTCACTCTGTGTTGCACATTATGTAAGAGTTTTGTACAGCGAAAAATAAGTTTGCCTTTCAAATGGCTGAATTCTGACTTCCCAAACACTGCTTCTCTTCGCGAGTTTAACTCAGGACAAATCAGACTTTATCTGGCTCTGAAGGGGCAAAAAACTTAAATGTGGAGCTATGTAAAGAGCAATAATTTGCTGAAACACACTCTATGCTTCTGATTCAGAAGACGGTGGGTGAGCTCAAAGTTTTGACGACGCACTTCCATTTAGAGCCACTTGAGATGAGAGTTCCTGATAAGCCAAACCTGGCATGCCGCCTGAGTGGTAATTCATTACTTGATATAAGGTAGAAAATACATTTTCTACATTCAATTAAAAAGTGTAGAAGCACTTTTAATTATAACAGATCCTCAGTAACATTATCCTTCCACCTCACCTTGAACATGCCACTAGCTCCACTGTATGTAAGTGGAGGTGTTTACGCTACTGAGTTCCAGACTGCATCCTCTAACTGGTGACAAACCCAAGACAGGGGCTCTGCAGGGGCCCTCCTTTCCCTTCAGTACACACAGAGCTAAGTAAAATTAATAACAAGCGAAAAAAGCATAAAGCCGGGCTCCATCCAAGAATTAATGTGCTATTTTTACAACACTTGCAGAATCATCCCTACTTGCAGCCTGAATTATCTCCTTTAAAACTGAAACAGAGCAGAGGACAGAACAGAGTTGCTGCTTTCTTTACGGTGAGTAGACAGGTGCATGCTGCTTGTTGGAGGAAAAAATGAGCCTCCTAATAGGATAATACACGTTGGATTATATTAGTTATAGAAAGAATGAGATGAGAAAGCCTCAAGGGCACAATTACCAGTAGATGCGGGACTGATTACTGTGATGCGCTGAGCATCTGCAGTTCCAAACAGAGTGGTGGGCATCACATGCTTAGAGTAGGACCCCTACAGCCTGCTTGAAAAAGAATGGACTGAAGGTGGATTTTCCTACAGTTAAATCTGACAACGTTTCCCTTGCTATTTTTTAAATATAAATCTTTAAGAAATGCAATTTATTGGTAATTCTAGTCATTTAAGCCTCTGTGAGAGCACAGGAGAGCTACAGTGCAGCTCTTTGCTCTGTATACAGAATGTAAAAGTTGCACAGCTTTCTGTGAATAGGTACTGCTGCAAATTTGGGGCCATTTCTTGAATGAAGACCAATTCCCTGGCCATTGTAATGGAAAGAAAATTATGGCTAATGAAGAGACCAGCCAAACAAAATTCAAAGACTTCTAGCTATTTCTTAAATTAGGGATCTCGGGAAAGTACCTTTATGCTTCTGGGAATTTCCAGTGCGTCTGGGTGACCGGAACACTTTACTCTGTATGTTGTAACGGGACTCGGGCTCCAATCTTGGTTTTGGCCATGACAGATGCCCACGCCTCGGCAGCCTTCATACTGCGGTAAGCAAAGGAGCGTTCAGTACTAACTAGCTGCACCTACTGGGGTGCTTGGAAGCTTCTGCTATTACCCTGTAGTGAAAATAAAATTCCTGCTCTATAATGAAATGATATAAAGACTTGGGAGACTGAGAGCATTCTCACAAGACCTTTGCACCTACGCTAAGGGAGCATCTCAGCTGACATCGCCCCAGGCAGACACAGCCCAGGGCAATCAGGACGAAGCAGGAAAGGCAGAAGTTCCAGAAACCCATCAGCAATACATTAAATGACACAAATTATGGGCTAAGAAATGAATAAATTATAACATCTTTGAAGACTGCACTCATATGGTTGACAGGTTGTTAAATTAGTTCTTATTTTATGTTGGGGGAGCTCATTACCCACAGAAATGTTTATATGCTATTCAGTAAAAAAAAAAAAAAAAAAAATAAAGAAAGAAACAAAAAAAAAAAATGAAACAACCCCACTTCCCCCACGCAATTACTGCTTTTTCTACTGAAAAACACAGAACTATACAAAGCCCCCCAAATTAAGAGGCGACACTTCAGTGTGTCCATCAGCTAATACTAATCTATAATTGAACACTATGCAGGTACTCATGAAATCCATTAATGTATATAGATTGTTCCTTCAGGATCAGTGCTTCAGCTTCACGTTACTTTACATAAGGATGGCATTTCAAGGTCTAGGACACTGTTAAAAGTAACCATGGATGAAAACAATTTTCAGAAATACTTACTAAGTTCTGTAAGAAAACACATCTGATAAGTAAGAGCAATTAATAACTTTGGAAATGATATACATACCAGAGAAGATGTTTGCACTAAACTAAACTAATTTTAGGCACTAAACTAATTTTAAGAACTCTCTTGTTCAAAATTGTAACTGAAACTTTCAGTTTTGGTCATTTCCTTTCTTTATAGAAGTTGGTCCTTCTTTTCAATTGTGAAACAAATCTGGCAAGAAAGGCCAAAAGACAAAAACTCAATACATGTTTTAACACTTTTCCATGGTATTTTGCTAATTGTCTCTACTTAAGTAATTAAAGCTGCAGAGTAACCAAGAGAAAAACAAGGAAATCATTACTGAAAACAACAACAAAAAGATCATCTCCAGGAGACAGGTGTTAACTTATATTTCCTATTGCACCACTGCACCATGAGCCAGTTGTTGCCTTTCTCGGCGCTCAGTTTCACAGGTTTCCTTCAACGGTCCCAGTAACCCACAAGAGCTAGACACAAGCACAGAGCAGCCTGATTTGCCCTTCTCTCTTTTGTAGTAAGCTGAAGGGTCTCTTAAAAAAATTTTCATTGTCAGAGATATTGATTGATGAGAGCATAAAATGGCCAACCTGCCAGAAGAGACGGGCTTTGTTTGAGCACAAGAACCACATGCACACATCTTGGAGCAGCCCTGCTGCTGTCTTATCACAGGTACTATACAGAGTTCTTGCTGTAAAGCTGCAGGTTGTTTGGTGGCTGATAAGAGCCCTTGGCGGTGCTCAGGGCAGCAAAGCCCAAGGCTCAGCGGGACAAGGGCCCAGGCCGCTTGGCTCCTCCTGCACATCAGCTACACAGCTTGGCACTGGCAGTGACCGCAGCAGGAAATCATTAGAAAACCCCATCCATTAATTACAATAAGAAAGAGCAGTTTCTTTTTGATTCACAAGCGGATTTGTTTGTTTTTTTCTAAACAGATACAACCAAAAAGTTAAGGGAAATACTATTTCTACATCCTTCTACAAATATTTTTTTCAATAGAAGAAACTCATAGAACAGTTTCTGTGTAGCCCAAACATGCAAAGACTCAGCTTGCTACTGATGCAGAGAGAAGAGAGGTCACAGACACACATTTTCAATGAGGTGAAGTGAGAAAGAGGGGAATTATCTGTTCACAAAAAAAAAAAAAAAAAAATCAATAAATTATCAGCTAAGAGCTTGGTTTATGACAAATGTTCATCCCTATAATAGAATACTAATCATGTATAATATAAATATGGGTGCTTTTCTTAACAACCTAATATGAATTTTGAAAAATCTTCCTATATTCATTTTATTCTTTTCAGGCTGTTACTCTAGATACTCTTCTCAATGTAATACAGCTTCAGGTCACAGTGGAAAAAGAGGTAAGCAAGCAAAAGAAAATAAACTATTAGAGTATGACAGCCAGGCCATCTTTCTGCCTATCTACCACTATCCTAAGTAATATATCTACTGCCACTGAAAAGAATCAAAACAATTGAACTTACGCTGCTTCTCTTAACCTGAACCTTCCAGGAAACTTCAAGAAAACAGTTACACAATGCAGGTAATCGGAGGAACAGAATCCTATTTGTCTCCCAGCTCTGCTAGAACTTGGAGATGGGGACTGAAAAGCAGATAGAGTTTATGTTGGGAAAGACCTTTGCTTTGAAAGAGAGCAGTATTTAGAGTGCATCGAGTACCAGACTCCTTGAGAACATTCAGAATTGGCACACATAGACAGAAGAAACTCAAATTACTAGTACCTTCTGAAAACTAAAACTGCAGTGCCTAAAAAATTTGAACAGGGAGAGAGACTGCAGAACAGGACAGAAGTGTTATCAGGAAATGTCTAAATGGAAATTTATCTTCTTTACAACTCTTAATAGCAGCAAATATCAAGATACCAAAAATCAACTGTTAAGCCTGTACTTACTGCTGACACATACGCAGGGCATTTCCTAAAGTCTATGCATATTCCTACATAATTGTAACTAGTAGGAGGTCTCTAGAAATTAGTATTTGCAATGATAAGGAATGCTAGTATGTATATGTTCCTTTTCAGCTTTGCAACATTTTTAATAAATGACTATATCTGAATTTTGCTTCCCAGTTTCACAGGTCTCCTTGCTGCTCAGAGACACAAAGTCACCACTGGCAGAGTCCAAGTCTTAAGGCAGAGTAATCCATCAGTAACAGAAACTATTAGAAACAAAAAGTACCTAGCAGATAAAGTACCTAAACGCTGGTATATCTGTACAAGCTGCATATAAGAACTTCTTGTCATTGATTTATCCCTTGTCAACAAGTTAAGTCCTTTGGAACAAAACACAAACTTTCAAAATCTGCTATCATTCCATCCAGCAGTCACCTATGCGTGACAGTAAATGCTTTCTCTACATGCATTCTTCCTTACCACAATGGGGAAAGAAATAGAGATTGTTGGCATTAATTAATTCTTTGAATTTTTAAAGTCCAGCTCACTGGTGAAAGGTATCACCCTTGACTGTACTGTAAAGTGCTGCCTGCCATCCTCCAAAGGCCATGCTTCAAACTGGAAGATGATCAGACTCTCCAAGACGACTTTGTGAAACAGCAGTAATGTGTTTACTTTCTCCGCCTTCCCAATCAACCTTTCTCAACTTGGAATTCAGGAAAAGATGGTTTGCCTAATTATCAGTCCTGAGAATGCAAAGAGTTTTTTCTGAGACTCTTGAGTCTTTCAGGCTTGTACATCAGCAACAGCAATAAAGATAGGGAAATAGTAACAATTCTGTTAGCTACCTGCAGGCCAAGACAGGCTCCTGCTCACTCAGCCACAGCTGTGCTGAGTCTGCAAGGCTGACAGAAAGAAAAAGCAGTAAAAGCTTATTTTCATCGCCAGAGTGATCAGACATAATTCAGAACACACAGAAACTTCAGAGCTGCTCTGCAAGGAAGTGATTTATTTGCAGCTTAAAGTTGTACAGCAAAAAAACCCAAAGGCCTCTGTGCCCTCTCCTGAGATGGCAACTTACTGCAGGAGATAAATGTTAGTGCAGGCATTGACTGAGGAAATCCCCTTCGAGGTGTAAAGGTTCAACATGGTCCAGACAACGGGGTTAGCCTCAGCCATGGCCAGTGCAAGTGGTTCCCTGTACTCAGAAAAGTCTTAAATTTCCCTCCAAGGCCAGAGACCAAGCTGCCTTCCCAGCAGGCTAACAAGAGCTTACCAAGAATCAGTATTTTTTCCATCTGAGAAGAGAGCTGGAGGGGTAAGGCAGCGAAATCACCAAATAATAATCTCATAGTGACACAGGAACAGGGCAGTAGCTGTCAGACCTGCTTTTCTACCACTGAGGCTCGACACTTTGGCCACCACAAATCCGTCCCAAAGCGAACCTGGGTGAAAGCTGAGTGCTGCCCTGATTGCACTGCACTCCTCAGTGCTGCCAGCAGCCCCTGGGAGCTTAGCAAGAACAGGACTTACAGCAGCTGCCATTGCTCTGAATAAAATGCCTCAAGATTAAAACCATTTCCTACCTACATATCAGAAACAACAGGAGTACCTTTTCCATGGCATACTAACCCACCTTTGCCCCATCCTGAACTCCTAGCAGCAGGAGGCAAGCTTCTTTTCACAGTTTGTAGAGAGCTCCCGGAAAAAGTCAACTGTCGAGAGGAAATTAAAACTGTAGTAGTCATTAAACTGAGAACAAAACAGCACATGTAAAAGCTAAACATGACAAAGCTTATTCTGTTTTTTTTTTTTTTTTTTTTTTTTTTTCTCCCTACAGAAGATTAAATTGTGTTTTCTCAGCAGGATGCATGGTTCTAGTTCATACACATACTCTTCCAAATTCAGGTATACCTTCAGCCTGATTTCAAACTGGGGCTTGCATCAGTCAAATAGTCTGCCTGTGAGGCAGAATGTATTTTGTATTCTTCTCAATTTTAGAGAAGGCTATTTTGGGAATCATCTCAGTTTTAAGACTTGGAAAGGTAAGAGATTTGTTTGGCAAGAAGTAAGTTCTTCCAGAGGGTGGCTTAGAGCAGGGAGAATAGAAAGGCTAACTTCCTAGACTGATTCCGTCTAATTTAAAAGGTTTCAGCCTTCATATGGTTGAAAGACTCTTTTGGTTGTCAAAAACTTTCTCCTCCTCGCTCTCTTTTTAATCTTAGAAGTCAATTAAAAAAGTCCACTTAGAACTTGAAAAAATGTCAAATTGGTAGCCCTGGAGGCGAAGTCTTTCCTATGAGCAGGATGGAGTTCTCATGAGCAGAGGCAATGGAAAATCACCAGCAGAGTCACACGCCCAGCGTGTTTCATACCTGCCTGGCACGTAAAGACCAGTGACAGAAGGGAAGGATTAACTTCAACACCCTTTGAAATCCTGCTCTATCTGCTTACAATATATTACCAAGAGCTGCCTTTTATTAGAAATTGGAATAAAACCATTAATTTATTTTAAATAGATGCTGAACAGGTAGTTAGCATCACAGAGGACACATGGTACATCACTTCAGATTATTACAGCCTGAAGTGTATCAAAACATGGAGACCTCAAAGTGAAAACTTTTTGCAACCAATAGTCAATTTTTCATTTGTCAGATTAGAAAATGAATCCAATTTCTTCATGGGAAAATATAATAGCTGATAGACACTTAACAACAGCTGAAGAACAGTTTTAGACTTCAGAATATCCGCATTCAGCAAAAGCAATTAAATCCATGCTTATCTTTAAGGAGTCCCACTGGAACCTATTATATTTAAGGCACAAGTAGTAATCATGAAGCAAGATGTTACTACTCAGTCTGAAACAATATTTCCAGAACTGAATAAATTTTGCAGTGCCATGCTTGAAACACAATGCACATAAACACACAGGACTGTCCACAGCTAAAATTTGCTTTCTCCTGTGCTCCACTACTGCACCTCATGGTTTTTTAATTAAATGGCACAGCCCAGCTAGGAGCTTACTTCTCAGATACTGTACTTAATTAAACAGGAAACCGATGATTTGAAGCCTGCTTCATTTCTTTCTTGGTGGCACTACAATGAGGAAATGTAAAATGCCTGAATATTGATTTTCTCCCATCCTATTGTCAATGCGTATTGTCAACAATAAACTCTGGCCACAGTTTTACCCACCTCATGCAAGTATCCTGTAAGCAAAATATATTTCCAGTTAAGCTCTACATGAAGTGTAAAAGATATCACAAAGAGCTTGGTAAAACTGAACATGAAAGGGGTTATGATGAATGCTCTAGTCTTCCTTCTTACAGAGTTTATTGTCTAGATAATATAATCAGGGTTAGGTGACTCAAGAGGGTTCATCTTTGAAAAAGGTACTTTCTGTTACTAAAATATCCAGGGCAGAAATCTTAACTTATGAATTATATTTATAGCAATATTTACTTAGCGTTTTTCATCCTCACAGTGACTAAGACTTTTCATTTGAAAGCACCTTCTAAATGCCAACCCTAATTAGCCTTTAAGCCTGGATTTGTTTAGTCCAATTTACTTCCATTTCCCTCCACAAAGTTTAGTCGTTGAAAACTAACTTGGGGCAAGTTTATCCGAAGCAAATATACATTTTTTTCCCTAACAGATGAAAGAAGACAGAAGTCATACTAAGGGAACGAACAGTCCACAGATTAAGAATTTGTACCAACAGTCAGTTGCCTACAGCTATCTTGGACCAGTGCTAAAAAATATCTAACAGAAGCAAGGTTTCCTGCTGCTTGACTCATTGGCCATTCTTCTCTATCCATGATTTTTGGGGCTGATGTTGGCCCTCTGCTTCTCATCCTGCCCTTGGTGGGAGACCCTAGGCTGGGCTCCTCCTCATGCCAGGAGGGTGCATGGCTCTCATCAGCATCTGCTGTTCTCCCCACGCAGCAAAACCAGCAGTTCCAGTTGCTTCTGTAGTTGTCAAAATAAGACACAAATTCAGCATCACCAAACTTGAGGATGTAGCTGCCTGGTGCAAAATACAGGCCTATAATCCACTGCAGACATGACGTAAGGACGGAGGACGCGAGGATTTTTCCAGTGCTAACTCTGCTGTTTTACTGCATGCATCCTGACTTTTAGTGTTTTAGTCTTAAAACCCTGGCTGCTGAAATTGTGTTGCTCAACAAGAAACACAGTTTTCATTTTAAATACTGTGTTTTGTCTGGCTGCTGGGAAAAGTTTGAATGAATAAAGAAAATACAACCTGCTGGCTCACAAGCCAGACTTGAAATCCATGTAAGACAATCCACCTTCTCCCACAAAACACATGCACAAAGGAAATACAATTTCAGGTAATTTCATGGTTTTGGCACCCCAGAGAGATATATTTTAAGAACTCACAATTGGCAATCCTGGTTTTGTGGAGTTTTGATTGTTTGTTTTTTGTCAGACAACAAGCTGGGCCCAAGCTCTGCTTCACAACCCAAGCACGCTGACAAGGCTTTCTGCCTGGAGCTTCTCTGGAATCTTTTCCATCAAACATGACTTTAGCAGACAGCAACAGTCAAAAAATATATTTTTTTTAATGCCTGTTTAAATGAAAAAAAATGGTAGAAGCAATCTTCCTTATGCATCAGCTCTTCAAGAAATAGTTAGCTGCATTGTTGCACAACATCCTGTTCAGCTATAGCAGGTGAGTCCCAAGTGTCAACTTTTTCTTTTCTGTGACAAAAGTGCTAGGATTGAAAAAACAGGGAAAGAGTGGACCAGTGTCCACACCGTGTGGACATCCTATTTAAATAATGGATGAGAGAAAAGTCCTGTGATGGATGAGGCGCTCAGTGGAGCAGCTACCTAATAACTCACCAAAGTCTAACAGCTCATGAATTTTCCTCGCAGAGCTCAGAAAGTCACGTGCAAGTCTCTTTTTCAGTTGCTTTGTGAGCTCCCTTTGGCAAGCTGACATTTCTCTCAAGGGAGTTTTCTGGTAAGAGCAAGGGTAAAGAATACTCAGGATGACAGTAAGATTTCTAACCTGGGTTATGAGATGATTACAGTCGGCTTTTTTTATGCACTGGATAATGCTCTTCACAAACACACACCACCTATTTCACCATCACACGCTTTCTCCCCAGTGCATCAGGAGAGCATGGCTGCTGCTCCATGACCAAATGCAGCCTGACAGAAAGGACAACTTCCTCAGCTTTCTACTCTAAGGTCTGATCCATGTCAAAGTTCATTAGACTCTAATAAACCAGGTCCAGAGCGTAACCACCAGTTAGATACCACAGTGGCAGCCTGAACTTTCAGGTGGGCTTAGGTAGTTCAGGATCTTTGTTGCTTCCCTATCTTGCTGTTTGCCAGGAAACTCCTTCATGAGAGAAAATGAGACGACTGTCTAATAACTGGCCCAGGATTCTGAATCACTAGGAATTACACACATGGCTAACCAAAGACAGAAATACCCACCTTAAAGACTAGGGCGGTGAGGGCTCAAGAGTGTGGCAGAGCTGCTGACCCACTCCTGCTTAGCAACATGCATCTCTGAGCTTTGTCCCTTCCTCTTTCACCGCACGCTAGCAGGTACTGAGACACACAACGTGCAGACTGGCTGAAAGCAGCTTTTCTGTCACCGAGCACTGACAGGCCGTTAGGTCTGCACTTCCCTCAGCACAGTATTTCTTTGATTAATGCAGCTGCACAATTATTAGTATTTTTAATTTGCATATACTTTCCTGTGACAGGAAACGATTTATAAATCTAAGACAAATATTAAGGAGAAGAGATGGACTTTCAGTAAGGGAAAAAAGGTATAATGCGTTTCACAGCTACAGACAGGGAGGCTGTTATACTGGCTGTGAATCTCAGCAGTTTATTACTGACTAAGGAAATGAAAAGGTTCCCTCAAAAGGCAGAGAAAGGTTAGATGCACTTTGCTGTGATGGGGCCCTATTATTAAAAAAGTTTTAGAGGACAGCAAAAGCATTCCACTCCTGGGAGACTGCGTGCAGTTGGACGATGGGGAGTGATGCAGCAGACCCTTTGGGGGAGTTAAGCCAGTCAGAAAGCACCAGGCAGCACTGCAGCAATGCAGAAGGCATCAGGTTCATAATTTGATATTTATCTAATATCTAATTTATCTACAACCCTTCTAATCCCTCCCACTTTCCCATCTACTGCTACTACATTTCTTCTTTTCCTTTTTTTCCTCCTGCTCACTATCCCACTCTAGTGGCCAAGACCTCATTTAGGGACTGTTTGGGTGCTCTAAGATCAGATGTCCCTCTTTTTCTGAAGGCTAAATCAGGGCTTCAGAAATAATCGCAGCATGCCCTAAACCAAACATCACAACAACCCTTAGGACACTGCCTACACATGAACTGCATCTTTATGAGCCATATGTTCACATTCCATTTTGTCCTCTCTTTGCCCTTCCAAGGGCCAAGCTGGAGGAAAACAACTGCAGTATCCACTGTAATCATGCTACAAATCACGACCTGCTCTCCACAGGAGAAGTTCTTCTTTTTCTTTTGCTTGTCTGACTCCGGCTTAGTACAGACAGGTACAGAAAGGCTGCCTCCTTGGCTGATCCCCTGAACAATCTTCCAGCTCTCTCTAATGCAAAACTGTCAACACTTCTTCAACGGAGTTGCACAAAAATAAAGCTTTTCTTTGTCATTTCAAACTGAAGTATTGAAAATACATTGTCTTTTTTTTAATCTTGTTCTCTGCTGAGTCAAGCTAACCTCAGTCATCTATATCTAACCTCGATCCCCTACTTCAGCCTCCTTTAAGCAAAACTTCACAGCTATCCTGCACTTGTGGTCTTCAAATATGAATAAATTTGCCATATTAAATACTCAAACAGAAGATTTTTATAAGCAGGTTTTTTTTCAGCCAAGAGAAGTCACTCCCCTCTCCAAATAATTGTGAACCCTCATCCAAAATCAATAAAGTGGATGAGGCATTGGACTGAAAATTGGAACATCTGAATGACGGTAGTTTCTAAAGTCTCCTAGGTGAGACCAAGAAAAAATAAGACCTTTTGGTATCTGCACTTGGAGTTTGTATCATATATGATATTATAGGATGAATTTGCCCATCTGCCCTTCTGCTTTCTATTCCTCCTTTCTTGTGTTTTTTTTTTTTTTTTAAGACATTACCTATTGCAATCGAATCTCAAATATATGCAGTTACAAGAAGATTTACAAAAATGCAATCAAATGGAAGAGAGTATTGTTAGCTGTACAGCCTGAAACATCAAGCAAATTTTTTCTTCTCTACATACTAAAGAGATGCAGGATATAAAATCAGCTCATTCCCTAACAAATGCTAGAAAATCCGTGTTAAGGATTCAATCACAGGGACTAACTTCAGAACACTGGGCTCCACTAATCCTGCTATTCATAGAGCTACCTGCGTGTGAAAGTACATGCTGTGTCTGACAGGTGAAAGCCTAGGGACACAGCTATTCTCCCCAGAGAAACTGGTTCCAATTTCTTTTCACTTCAGGGCTAGAACTCAGACATAGGTCTTCCTCCTCCACACTGGAGGATGCTCCCCTAATCATCTGTCTTTTCTCCATTCTTGCACTGTAGTACCTGTCCTTTTCATTTGCTTCTAGATTTGCATAACTTCCCAACACCAATGAATTTCCATGAAAGGTTTCAGTGTCAGTGAATCAGCATTTTCTAACAAAAAATGACATAGACAGAAATTTCTGCCAGCTCTCACACTGACTAACCTTACGTAACTCAATTTGCCTCATTGTTTCCCCGTTATGGAGGGAGGTAATAGCACTGACCTCTTTCTTATACATTTCTGAGATCTCTGCAGACAAGAACAAAGTATCATTATTACTTATTTTACTGTGGAGCACACAGATTATAAAGACAAAACAAAACATGACCTCTGTTAAAGCTCTCTACAAGCCATATTTTTTCCTCCTCCACTCGTGCAGCAGAAAAAAAAAACAGTATAATTCCATGACATAAAAAGGCATAAAAAATATCTATTTTTAAAGTAGATAAAACAAAAAGCTTTTTTGTTTTTGTGAGCAAATGACCACTGATACTTTTATCTAATAAAATGAAGTTCCTTTTTCCAGCATTTTCTTGAACACACATAGGACAAATATTACAAACACTGTATCCCAGATTTTAGACTTTGGAGATAAAAATCCTTGTTGTCTCAAAATAAACCACCCAAAGTTATATCCCATCACATTTCAACTAGAGGGTAAAATTTCACATGGAAATGTGGAAGGAAACTCCCTTTTTATCATGGTAGGCAACTCTGGAGGTACAAAGATGTCACCTATGCATGTCACCTTTCTTTCAATACTAATATAACAGACAACAGGGCATTTACAGACATTCAGTAGTTCCTAGCTTTCTCTGCCCCATAGTGCTACAGCCCTTTACTTAGCTGAGTATCAAGGACAAAACAAACTTCTATAATCTAGCAAAATAAGGGAAATTGTGCCTCCTTTGCTTTCATCTTCCTTTTTTCTGAGTCCTCTTCAATTAAAAGCTAATACAGCAAGACCATTAAAATGACCACAGACCCAAACAAATCCTCTCTGCTTTGAAAAAAACCTTTAAAAACCTCAATTATTTCTTTCTGAGTGTTCAGAATTATTTAAAAGCCTCTGGAAAAGATTCAAACCCTGTGCCTAGATTAGAGAATATAGAAAAATACAGAGAATACAGAATTACTTCTGTAAAGAAGAAAGAACAGCACTACACAAGTGCTGTAATAACACATGGACTCACTCCTGGAGATTAAACAATCAGCCTTCTTGTAAATTCAAAATACCAATAAAATATAAATAGAGCATTTTGCATAGGGAGATGCATGCTCCTAGAAAGCACTGTGTAGCAGCTGATAAAAGGCCTCCCAAATAAATTAATTCATGGAGAGAGTAAATGAAATGGCAGTCTTGCTATCAGCCCATCAGTAGAGTGACAAACTATCTTACAATATTAATGCACCTATTGGTGCTACATGACGATGCACTTGGGTACCTGCAAGCATTCAACAGTTGTTTTAAAGACACCTATTTCTACCTACCTACCCTTTCTCCCTAAGAGGAGAGAAAGGAATAAGAAAAATTCCCTTCATATTCATGGAGTAAGAAAAGAAAAAAAATATATTCATGGAATAATAAAAAGCCACATAAAAAAGCAAGATATTTAAACACAAAGGCCCAATTAACAAAAAATGTCTACTACGGTAGCAAAATAGGTCTCTGAGGATGAGTAGCAACAAGATGACATTACTGGGGCTACCATCTGGTCCTTCAAAATCTTCAAATGCTTTTCTGAATTTCCTTTGCTAACAGAGGTCTGTGAGTTCTGCTCTCAAACATGACTTCAATCATTTCCCTCTCTCAAGTCCACTTCCTCTCCTGCACTTCTTTGTGGGCATAGGGCTAAATATACGATGAAGTAGAAACTGAACTTTTGAAAAGTCCAAAAATTATTTAGGGTCAAATCCTATCCTATTTCGTTTTCTTTTTTCTTGTGTGCATGTGTGTAAGTTGGCATATCCAGCCCTAAGCAAATCACAAAGCTTATTCTGTTTTTTGTGGGTGTCTCTAAGTTTTTAGCTTTCTAGCAAAAATTCTTGCTTTCTTCACTGTTCACTGTAGCCTTCAGCCTCTAATTAGGTACACAATCTGGCTTTTATACATATAAAGATTTTTCATTGGCATTAACTGAACATTTTTTTGCAGAACCAAAGATGAAAAGTAGCTATTAGTGGCTTGTCTGCTTTCACTGGTGATGTTCATTCACTGTTCACTGTCTGCAAGGCTGCTCTTGCAGAATGGTGCTAATTCGGGGAATCAAAGTCCTACATCACTGCAATGTAACCTCACTTCATGCTGCAGTTCATGGGAAACTAATGCACTGCCTTCATGCCCAGGAATACAGAATATAGAATCCACAAACAGTTCAAACCTTCTCCAAAACGATAATTCAAATCTTGTCCAGCGCTATTGCTTTATACAGCTTTTCATTCTGCAATATATTCCTGCAAATCATAGAGACAAATATTAGAAAAGTTTACAGGGTCATATATGATTGCTCTTGCATAACCAAATTGATTGGCTATAACGTTTAATGTCTTTTCTTTATTAAACAGAAAAATTTAAGAGAAGCACAGCAGAAGTAATCAACAAACAGCCTCATATGGACAGTAGTGTAAAGCCACACCACGATAGCTGCAGAAAGGTATTTCACAGATCTACCATCAATCAAACCCTACAGGAGGGAAGAGGGCAAAATAGCAGCTCTGCAAGGATAATTTACCACAAAGACAGGAAAAAAAAAAAACAGGAAAAAAATCATAATCCAGAAGACTGGCTGCCACCATGGGGATATGTAATTGAGCTGGGTCTTTACAGTGTCCTGCTGTCAAGAACACAGTGCAATTTGGTGAGGTTTTTATCATTACTTTTTGCATACTGTTCTCATTTGATTTTCCCTCTCAAACTTGCAAGATGACTATTCAACTTTTCCTAAGAAACTATTCAAAGGCTAACCACTGTTTTTTTAGGGGAAATTTTCTTGAGTCGTTTAGAATCTTATAGGAATGAACAAACAGCATCTTCTCTAATGTCCTGAAGACTGCAATGCCAAGATATTCAAGGTTGTCACCTCACTTCACAGGGGGGAACTATTGAAAGGAACAATTCCCGTAACATTTCCATAACCACAACATCAGTATAAAAATACAACCATATTTCTACATAATCAAAAGACCCTACAGATTATGTGTTTCTTTTGAACTGTGGACTCATTTGCTTGCATTAAAATTCAAATGCAGGTAATTTTATGAACAACAGAAATTTTATAGGTTTTTTTTCTTTTTGTCACCACATATTCTTTGGTTGATTTACTATCCTGTCACAGGCTTCCCAACATAATTTCACTGACCCAAAAAGCCACATAACTAATATGCATCCTTGTTCCGTAACAGTAAGTGCTGTCACCTCTCTTATCTGGGAAGAGATAGTACTGATCTGGCTATGTGAGTAGATGGCTTTCATAAACCCAAATGTCCTGTGGAATTAAAAGAAAACTTGTGTCCTTACAGGACAGATTTATGCACCCTTTTGAAAATACACACGCATACATATAGACACTCACGTATGTAGACATACGTACAAATACTTTTCTCTACAAATTTTCCTTGCTTTTATCCTTCATCCATCACAGCTCCTGTTACTGAGTCATTAAATTTTCCTGTTTGACGATTGTCTAACATCAAAAAAAGGACAAACTAAAAAACAACACCTATTCTTGCACTCAGGATAGCTGACCCCAACTATCATGCAAAACTTCCAGGACATAATAATGTGGTGCGGGCGAACTTCAGAAAAGCCAAGACTCTCTGACTTGGACTACTCTCAGAGAAGTCATTTCAAATCACCACAAGGCCCCAAAAAATCCACCCACCAAGGCCACATTCTAAGCTACTGCAGAAGTAACTATGGAACAGCCTTTGGTTACAGTAAGTAACAGAAGCAGCTAACACAAACAATTACCTCTTCAGTAGTTGGGTTAATAAAAGACATGGGCACTCTATGCTGCTGCTTTTTTTCATCTGTATGTTACCACGGCTACAAAAAACACTCACCAGACCCTTTAAAGCTGACAGATTATTTAGATTCTAACACTGGCAAGAGGTAGTCACAGAGTTAATCAGTAGTTTCAATTGTCACTTTATCCTGAATTTTTGCAACATACACAGCCCATAACATAGCGCTCTCAAAGCTGCTTCAAAAGGTTTAAAACTCATGACCCTGTTTTATGCTACTGCTGAAGCATGGTAATTCTCACAATACTGTTTTGCTGGAGATGCCAACCTGTGCTGCTTAAATTGTCTGTATCCTTTCTAACATTGATGGTATGCAAGATCTAGAACTCTCACAAGAATTGTTGAAGAAAAAAAGGGAGTGGTGAAAATAGCCAACAAGTTTTACAAGTACTGCTCAGGAGTGCCTTACTGCATACATTATTGTATTGCTAATACATTATGTCTTTTGTATTATAATTTAAAAGGTAAATTAGAAAAAAAACTAAGGAGCAAAATGGAGAGAAAGAGGAGAAAAGACAAAAAGAAATGAAGATTGGGAAGGGTAATTAAGGGTTAATAAAATATTGACAAAGAGTTAATTTTTATGATGTTATAAGAAGATACAAATGACCCAGAATCATAGAATCACAGAATGCCTAAGGTTGGAAGGCACCTCTAGTCATCTAGTCTAACCTCCCTGCACACACAGGGCCACCTAGACTCCACAACCTCTCTGGGCAGCCTGTTCCAGTGCTCTGTCACCCTCCCTGTCAAGAAATTTCTCCGTAAGTTCCTGTGCAACTTTTGGTGCTTCAGTTTGTGGCCATTTCCTCTTGTTCTGTTGGTGGCCACTACTGAAAAGAGGCGGGCCCCATCCTCCTCACTGCCTCCCTTGAGATACTTGTACACACTGATCAGGTCCCCTCTCAGCCTTCTCTTCTCCAGGCTGAACAGGCCCAGCTCCCTCAGCCTCTC
>JAWLRI010000460.1:3837347-3870669 GCA_034781795.1 Crypturellus tataupa | reverse complement strand
GAATCACCTCCCTCGACCTGCTGGAGACGCTCCTCTTAATGCACCCCAGGATCCCATCGGCCTTCTTGGCCACGAGGACACACTGCTGCCCCATGGTCAACCTGTCGCCCACTGCAATGCTCAGGTCCTTCTCTGCAGAGCTGCTCTCCAGCAGGTCGGTCCCCAGCCTGTCCTGGTGTTTGGGGTTGTTTCTCCCCAGGTGCAGGACCGTGCACTTGGCCTTGTTGAACTTCATGAGGTTTCTCACCACCCCGTTGTCCAGTCTGTCCAGGTCCCTCTGGATGGTAGCGCAGCCCTCTGGAGTATTAGCTACTCCCAGAATGTATAAATGAAGCTAAATACATATGCAAAATAGTGGCTGCCTGGTAAAACACGAACAGAGGGATACGTCTTCCAAACAACTTGAACCTTACACCAATACGTTCCTTCCTGAGCTGCTTCACTCCAGGTGGAAACCTGCTATGTAAAGACAAATGATTTTGTTGGAATATTTTACTACTGAAATATGAGCCTTTGGGGGGCTTTCCATAACATTTAAGTTCAAATCTTAATTTCAAATTTATTCTGGCCTTGATTCAAGTGCAGTGCTGGAGCATTAGCAAAGCTATCACACATTAGTAGTGACACAGCTCCTGCCTACAGAGTCTCTGAGGGAGTAAGTACATTTATTCCATGTAATAAACCACAGTCTCCCCATAGCTATTCTCTCCCGTTTCCTCCACTACATGTAAGTGAAAAAAAGATAAGGAAGAAGCTATCAGAAGAGAACTGTCTTCCTGATGAAGTAGGTCCACCTCCTTTCACAAGCTCTTAGTGCAATTAATTTTATCTCAGTGAAATACTGTTTTTTTCCCTTCTTTGCAGTGATATATACAATATATATTCTTCCTTGTAACAAATGTATTCTAGAAAATCAAAGTGTAAATAAAGATGTACAACCACCAACACTGGTAGTGACTGAGAATAAGGAGAAAATAAGTAGTTCTCCCATGTTGCTGCTGGATGTCTCTGCATCCAGGAGACTTAACTACATAAAAAGAAATCTGTTGTGTTTCTAATAGTTCAGATGCATCAACAGGGAAGTCTCTTTATGCGTTTGGCACATGGATTCTTTTTATCACAAAAAGATAAAAACATACAGAGCTAATTTTACTATTTATGGGTTTGGTAGGTTGAATAAAATGTAATATAAAATAGCCTTTTAAATATTTTTTTTTTTTTAAATTAAAGTCTAAACTTCCATTCTTCCGCACAAAAGATACCTGGATTTTCTAAAGGTATATGCTGATTTTCAGGAAATTGCTTATTTACCTGTAACAGAAACAGAGAAAATCTTACATTTATCTCCATGAATTTGCTATGGAAGTCTTTCCAGGCAACTTTGGCTTAACACTTGAATATTAGATGGGTTTTTATGTACATTATAGGATTCACTCTAGCTCTTCTTAAGCCTCAAGAATGAGCATTTCAGTATCAGTCTGGCACTCTTTCATACTCAGTAATGGTAGAGCAAAATAATGCATTCCCTTCAAAGCCTGGCAGGGCTGCCCAGCACCTGCAGCCCCCTGACAGGCTTGTCTCAAGCAGCAGCACGCAGGGCATCACACTCTTCTAAGATTCACACGTTTTTCAAAAGGCATGAAACTAAGTGCCTATTGATGCAATACATGAAAGAGCAGCTTGAGAAATCCAGTACAGTATTGAAAGATGGCTATTATTGAAGATTCTGGCAATTCAAGTAGACATTTTTAGGAAATGAAGGCTGAAACTGCTCATCTCCTGCCCCTTTATGCTTTAAATGCTCATTGATTGAGACTATGCTGTGCCTCCTCAAGCACAAAGGGTTGATTACTATATACCACTATTACTTAAAATAATTCCAGTAGAAAAGGTAGCTTGATAGCCTATTGTATTCTTACTTTTGAGAGGTCTCAGTACATTTTCTTTAGAAACCATAGCAATTTTAATGTTCCTAGCAAACAAAGAAATAATTACCCTTGCAGCCATTGGAATAAAGGATGCGCACACAATGCAGAAAAAAAAAGAATCAAAAAGTATCTAGTTCAGCTTACTTACACTGTAACAAAACTAAGAACGGGAGCTTGGCAGTGCTTTCTCTCTCTCTCTCTCTCACCCTCCCTCTTTCTATCATTTTATTCATTCTTTGCTAAAATGTAGCTACAATTTCTTAGAAAAAGCGGGGCCTTTTAAGCACATATTGGCACCTCAATAAATTCCATGACTCAAAGAGATATATAAAAGAAAACACAAAAGGAAGCTAGAAAAACAGAGGAAAAGTTAAAAGATGAAATTTGTTGAAGAAAAAGAAATACCTCTCTAAATCATTTCTGTAAAACTGTTCATTCTGTTCATTGCTGGGTATCACGGGAAGTACTCCTGCATGTGGAAACACGAAAAGCTCTCCATCATGGGATTAGTTCTAAGTAAATTCAAAAATCCCACAGATGAGTGCACAGCTGACAGCTTTATGTCTATGTTGTGGGAGGACACATGGCTACACAACCTGGAAAGCAATGATAATAACAACTATAATGATAAATAATCACGCTCAGACTTTCCTTGTTCTACTCTCTTCCTCCTCAAACTTAGCAATGCTGGAGAAAAAAACATTTCGTACTGCATTAATCCTCTTGCAGTGATTCCTCCAGCCAAAATAAGATACACACACTAAGACGACCCAAAATCTAGCTCAATCTCTCACAGAAAGGCCAACAGCAGAAATTTGGGGGTTCAGCAGAGAACCTGATATACACGGCTGAAATTTCACGGCAGCCCGGACCTTTTCTGGTGTCCTGTGTGTTTGGTCAGTACCGCTCTGATGAGCGATTCTCTGGTTTACCTTGAATGACCTTCTTGGCTAAGGATGGAGAACCACCACTCTGCCGCAACGGTAAAACTGCTCTACAAATGCAGTAATGATATGAAACAGAAAACTGCTCCTTGGTGCAAATATGATCAGATGGTAGTGAGAGTTGCACATGCTTTGCTCATACACAAGAACCGGGCTCAAGCAGACCATTACCCTGGAGTCACTGGTAAATTCAAATCCAAGACACACAGCTTTTTTGTGGAAAGGAGAAATAGGCTGGCAGAAACAAACATTCGTAATAGAAACATTTTTTTTTCCTTGAAGAAGCAACTGTATTAAAGTCATCTGCCTTGCATAAACTTTCTTTTTCCTCTTAGTGTGACAAGGGAATACCAAAGGATGGACAATGTAGCAAGGTGGCTAGCAGAGGGCCTGGGAAATAATATGGTTTATTATAGTCCACATTCGCTTTGCTTTCACAAAAGGAGTGCTCTACATGCTGAGCAAAATGCCATTCCATCATGGGTTATATATGACAAATTACCTCCTAAGGCTTTAATTCTAGATTTTAATTTATGAAACAATCTCTGCTTCACTAATGATATCAAGCAAAGCCAAGCAGCCAAGCAAGCAAAGCCGGAATACTTTACAGGAATACAGTTTTCAGAAGTGCATTTTTTAAAAGGACACACATCAGAGTCAGCTCTCTCCATTGTTCACAGCGTTGTCCACTTAATGACACTCCAGAAAGGAACTGGCATAAGAAATTGTACAATCTATTTTGTTTAAAGCAGAGATTTTGCTTTTTTTTTATTATTCTGTGGTAAAGGGGGACTTTCACAGGCAGAAGAGACTAAGTAGAAGTCAGATATAACATCCAGGCATAACCATAAATCTCACCAAAGGCCTACCATGTCCAGCAGACCAGCTCAGCCTGCTTGGTAGTGGAATATGTTCAAAAAAACCCCAAACAAACAATAAAAAAGTGCAAGGGCAATACAAAGGTAGCAACTATCCATTTAGCCTCCAGCAAATCTTAGTTTAGAGATCTGTGGAGCCAGAAACACTATCTTGATGCTTAATTGCTTTCTGAGCTCATGTAAACTCTCAGCATTCAAACCATTTTACGGCAAAGAGCTCTATAACTTAGTTACATGTTGGGTGAGCAACAACTGTCCTGTATCAGCTCTGCACTGACCGCCTGCTCATTTTGTCCAATACCCTCTAATCCTTGTATTAGAAGAGAGAAAATTGAACAAGCAGTTCCCTGTTCCTGTCTTTCAGTCTTATTTTCTCTCAGTCATCTCTTTCCAAGGTGAAGAATCTTTCTCTGTATCATTGATTATACAGAAGTTTTAGGACCTCCGTAATACTTCCCTCTATACATGTTCAACTCCATTATCCCAATGTTGAGAAACAGGAACCAAGAATAGACACCTTATTCAGGATGGTTTTGTTTTACTTTGTATTTTTGTGTTAATATTTCTAGGGTATTATTTGCTTTTTTAGACTAGTACTGAAGTGAGCTGGTAACGTATTTACTGGGTACAGTCAAAACTACCTATTTATCTGCAAATATGTGTTCCTCAAATAAGCCTATAGTAATTACCTCCACGTTTTAATATCATGACTCAGTAGCTCCTGTTTGCTCACAGAGCCTTTGCGAAGCAGGTGTTTAAACAATCTTTTGAGAGACTGTCTTCTCTTACCCAGTTCTACTTCCATGAGACAACAGCTTTATTCTATTTATTTTGCGATTAGTTTTTCATTATTTAACTTGTAAAATATCCTTATAAAGCAACCTCATTTGCTTTCAGACTCTTTATCCCATTGAAATCTTACCACTCCAAAGCACCTAAAGTCACTCACAGCTCACGCTCATACATAGCCCGTGTGTTCTGACCAGTTCACTTCTTCCCAAATGCCTGTAATTACCTTTGTTCTCAATTCTCCTTTGAATTACACAGTGCAGCTTTCACTGAGGTGTTTCTGCTTCAAGCAAGAGGTTAAACAAGATGATCAATAGGGGCCTTTCCGATTAGCAATTCTGTTATTCTCTTAAGCAAACACAAAGAAAAAAAAAACCACTCACATGCCTATATACCAAAATAAAATGTGAGGTGGTCCAATTAGACCCTTACAGACTTCCCTTCAAGCCTAGAATCTCCATCAAAACACTGGCACACAAATACTGTTTTAATCACAGTTTTCACATTAAATAACAGCTAACCTTATGGCAGATGCTGTGTTGTAAGGATATAACCTTCCTTAAGCTGTTATATTAACAGGATCTGTCAGAAAGCAGAGGAAGTGTGAGCATTAAATCAGAAGTACTGAAGTGTCTTAGGATTCCTTTGCTTTTGCAAAGGAAGTGGTTGTTACATAATCACACATTTAAAATGCATTTACTCCAGCTGAGAGTAAACTCAGACAACTTCCTAAATGACGGATCCATTTTCTAATGAAAGACAAAAAAATTTATCTAAACTCTGCTGGAAGACACAATCTTCTGACCAGTCCTGAAGCACATGCTAGCATATAAACAAGTCCTTCAAATGCCTACTTGCCCCATCAGCTGGACTTCAAATGCTTTTATCACCAGTCCCTCTGACTGGATTGGTGCTCCGCCTACACAGACTTCCCTGAAGTCTAAGTTTCTGAAAGCCAGGCTGAACTTGCAACTGTAAAGTCAGTGCATTATGAAGCCATCTGTGCACTCTCATAGCAACTGTTCACCTAAATGTCTTCAAAATGCAGCACTGATGGATCTCTTCACCTCTGTTCAGCAGATTTTAACACTTTACCCCTAGCTGTGGCCCAGATGTATTGGATATTAAATGCATTACTTCTATTTTCATTTTAGAGTGAGAATTAATTAAAAAAAAAATCTTTTGCAATGCATCAGCTAACTCATCTGTTAGCTGCTATGGCATTTGCTGCCTGGTTGTATCTAGTCGTTCCCTAAACTACTAAAGGTCCGTAAATCCCCAAGCAATTTCCAAGCAACAGGCCACCTGCTCATCTTGAGGGAATTTTCAGTCTGAACTGGAAAGTGTCTGTATTGATGCTTGTCACTTTCTCTTCCCTCTCTCTTTCTTGCCACCTCTCAATTCCCAAACTTGACCTTGTTGATGAGCTATTCAAAAAAAAGAAAGCTCTCATAATAAGTCACGGAATGGCATCTGTTCTTTCCCAATAGTGCTTTAACAATTTTACTCTCATGTACATACTTTCCTTCCTATTGCATATAATTGTGTTTATCTGAGTGTTTAATGCAAGTATAATGACATCAGTTACTTAGCCTATCAAAATTATTCCAAAGATACAGGTCAGTGGCTTCCCTATTCCTTCTTTTCACTGAACTGGTTGTTATTAACTCACCCCAGAGACTGTTAAACTGGAGTACAGTAAAAGTAAACCAGGCAACAGCTACACCAAAAACTGAGCCCTGCTATTCCCTGCCCAAAAAATGTCTGGCAAAACAGTTTATCTTATCACAAGCTGGTGACTAATTTCATTGTGACACCACATTTTATTCATTAACTTCCATGCCATTTATTGTAGCTGCTGGTTATACTCTTCCTCTCAAGCTAAAAATTTGTCCAACTTCCTTGGCGTTTCTTTTCTTTAGGGGGGTAGAAGGCAGGAAAGCAGTGCTTTGCTGTTGTAACTAGAAATAAAGGGATTGTCTACTTGAAACACTAGAAATCTGTGGTTTAAGCACCTGTCAAAGGATCCCATGTCTAATTCCAGAATCTCTTCCTTAACTAGACAGACAGTGGCTGCAGAAGTGTTTACAGGAGACAGGCAATAAAAACAGAAAAAAAATAGTGGGCCACAGAAGCATAAGGAATAGAGTTTGCAGGGCTGTGTGAGGTGTGGTAGCATTTACTTAAATTACATGATATTTACTGACACTTCATGGAGCTTACAAAATGTCGGTGTCCTGCTCCAGCAGGAGAGGAGACAGAAATGACCACATGACCCTGCATTCGGGCTGAAAGGTGGCTGTGCAGGGGAAAAAGGGTAGGCTCAGTGTGGAGCCACTGAGATTCACAGCTACAGCGCAGCGCTCATCTGTCAGCAGCTTAACAGCAACCACCCATTCTAGATACAAACAACCCACCCAGCTTGCTGAAGCAGGGGCTCATTTTGCACCTAAGATGCAGGCCCTCCTGCGCTGCCCTTGCCAGGAGAGGCTGAAGAACAATAAAGCGGAACGCTAGTGCTTTCATTGCTCTTGAGGCCCTCAAAAGGCAAAGGATTCCAAAGAACTTCCTCTGTGGATGATGTGGATCTTTTGGCTAACCTGACACAGCAGCTCTGGTCAGCTTCATCTTGCTTTATGACAGAAATCAAGCAAATCCTTGCTTTCCACTGAAGACAGACATAGGACCATCCTGTCCTCAAAAGCCCCCAAAAAGGTAAGGAAGTAAAATAAATCAGCAGAACAGAAAAGTTTGTAATGAAAATCTCCAAAATACTAGAGTCTTAAATCCCTCTGCTCTTCCTGGAGCTATGAGCTATACCACAGTAAAAAATAAAGGGCACTCTCCTCAGCAAGGCAGTTCCAATACTCTCCCAGTTGCTCACAATTCACTTTTTTCATCTGGAGAAAAATAACCTGTAACAGAGGAAAACTAAACTCTTCCCCCTGCCAAAAAAAAATTCTAAGTATCCACTTCCAGTAACCATCAGTTGCAAAAGGATCATGTGAATTTACAGCGTGATCCGCTGACCTTGACCTTCCCTTCAGGTGCCCAGCACAGTTAAGACTTAGAGCTTGTTTTCTATCAGGTGTAGAAGCCCCAGGTAAAAGCAGAGACTCCCTGTGCTCAACACTGTGAAAATACCAAGGAGATGCAAGGCAAGCACGGTGCCGCTCAGCAAGAAGGGTTCACTTGATCAAAGAGGTTAATGCATGCCATTTACAAGAAAACAAAGTGGTTGCCATCCATACCTGGTCACCTCTAACTCAGTGTGTCACAGCGTCAGCTAAACACCGAGGTGCCAACTCTGGCCAATTTATCCCCAAAGTTCTTTCACGTTCCAAAGTTCTTGAAAATTTAAGTAGACAAAGAAAACAAAAGGAGAGAGAAATGTTATCTCCTCTACACTAATGAGGGACAGGGAAAGTGCTGTGGGTTATCAGGATCACATCAGATGATTCCACGTGGGAAAAGTTCCAGAAAAAATCTGTGCCTCAAAGTACTAGGTCTTCCTTCCTTTCCAATAGTGATCTTTGTCCTATCCATTATATCAAGTCATTGTAATTCCACACAAAGGATATAATAATACATACAACAGATGCAACAGAATCACTAGGTTTCCGGAAGTCACCTGGCACAGACCTCAAAATATATAAATAATGAACACTTAAATAATTTCCCTTAATCTTTTCCACAACAGAGAGCACAAATATGTGATCAGAGAAGTGAGTCCATGTACCAAATAGTCTAAGAAACAAATGCAGTTTAAGACACCTGAGGAATATTTGGAACTGATTCCAGACCCTGGCTATTCTGTTGCCATGATCCAGGGTTATTGCCCAAGCTACTTTGGTTCTCCTGGGTACCTCAAGATCAATGAAATAACTCAGTTTCCAGTCAATACTAACCAGAAGCACCGCATTATGTCATTCCCAATGCATGGGAAGAAGTACATTTTCCTTCTCTAATAACCTTGTAAGGTCCAGACAAGCAGTTACACCTGATGACATAATCTAAATTTAAGTAAGACAAACATAGCCAGTCTCAGAGGCAACATTCCCTTAAGATGGCAATCTGATTCCAATTCCTGTTCAGATTCCTCACACACATTTTCATTTCCCCACTCACAATAAGATGTCACAAGAGGGAAGGGGAATGCCTCACAAATTTTTGCACTGGAGGCTTGGCCACATCCCCACCTACACCAGAAGGTGTAACAGCAAGATAACATCTACTATATTTGAGCAAATGTGGAGTAAGCTGTAGGTATGGATGTGATCCTTGGACTTCAGTCAGACATGAGGGTCTGGAAACACAAGCAATGGCACTTTCAAAATTGAAGGTTTTGACTTCCATTCCCATAGTGTGCAAGACAGATGCATGAGATATCCATTTATGACACGCAATGCACTAGAAAAAGCAACTTTATTAAATATCCATAGGAACTATGAAGACATGCAGAGCAGCAGCAGAAGTTCTCTCTTCTCATACTTGAGAGAATGAATGGGATTGCTGCCCTTTATTTTGTGATGGGCTCAAGGTTTCCATGTCCCAAAAACTAGAACAATTCACCCTCAGAAAAAGTTCAAAGACATCACTCACATATTCAAGAGATGAAGCAAATCAAAGCAATTTCTATGTCTATTGCTACCATTCTTAGCACTACTATTTTGTAAGGAAAGATGATGTCCCATTGGCCTTCGCTTATAGAAACAGAAATCTTTTCAGATGACCATTACAGGATGCTTCACATACAAATGTAGCTAAGTAAATAAAACCAACTCCCTACATCTACCACTTCTAGAATTTTGTCATAACATACACTGCTGTATTTTTTTCCCTGAGCTTGCAGTGCTCTTTGGGACACTAAGGAAGTCATTTGGATGGACTAAGTTACCATCAAAACCAAAAATCCCATGATCATTCATGCAAAATGGCCTAGTGACAACCCAAACTGCAGCACAGCAGCAACTTCTTGTACAATCTCCTGTGAGAGACATTACAGACATCAACATGAGAAGCAGAGTACAAGGTGGCAGGTGGTTGCCAGAAGAGCAGCCAGGCACCAGGTTATGGTTTATTGAGAAAAAAAAATAGATTAATTTTTATGGAGGACTATCCCACTGTAAAGCATTTCCAAATCCAGCTGAGACACAGAGGATATACCATGTCCACACTAACTCTAGGGAAAGTGACACTGTGCTAATGGGTTTTGCTGAATTCAAATGAAATAGTAGGCTAAATCTGCTGAAAGGAAAAGTTATTCTATCCTGCCTTGATAAAGGCTTGGTGATTTAAACACACATCAGAAGGACAACCACTGAGCTCTTGAATTGCCTTTTTGGAAATAAGTTGAGGAAACTCTGATTTACAGAGCTCCTGAAATTTGCTTGCTTGGGGTGCTCTTTTCCTTTTTTTTTTTTTTTAAACCATCATAGTAAAAGTTTAGTTTAATTAGTTGCAATAAAACAACACTTTCTTTCCAACTGTATCTGGTATTACTTGACTTGTTTGTATCTTTGATTTCTTTGGCACCATTTGTCTCTTCCCTCCAAAACAATTACAGCCATACCTTATACTTTACACTGTCTTGTCTTGCAGCCCAGTATTTATAGCCTCTATATCCTAACTTTTTATACCAACAACTATTGAACTCTCTCTCTACTCTTTACTTGGCTGTATTACACGCAGTGAGAGCAGGATAGGTCCCAGAGATACTCTATGCTCTGGAAGAAAAAAAAAAAAAAAAAAAAACAGCCTTTTTATTTGTCATTTTGCCTCCTATGTTACCAGCAATTATTAATTATTTGCACATTTCTTAGTTTTTGACTCAATAAGCACCAAGTCAGCAAACTGACCCCCGTCCAATGATTATAGTTGGAAGAGTCTGATATCTAGATATCAACAGAGCACTAATGTACTTCATATGAAAGAATGGTTTCTACAAGGTTCATTTTCTGCCAGTTTAATCCCTTGCAACAAGCACTACTGTATTTATACAACAGAGTATTGCTGGTGGTTCAAGAAAATGATGTAGCTATTCATTAGTTCCAGTTTATCATCTACCTGTGTCTTACATCACAGTTTCACTACAGAGGGTTCAGGAGGAACCCTGGTGCGTTTCCTGGAGAGATTCCTGTAACTGTAACTGAAAGATTAGCTTTGAGTGCAGCAGCTCTGAACACAACCCTCCTTTTGTTCTGAGCGTCAGAAGCTCATGGAAGACTGCAAAGGGGGACAAAAAGGCGCTCTGAAAGTATGAGCGCCCTGGTGGTAAAAATCTTACTTATCGATAACACACAGACTACAACTGCCTGATATCAAATGGAATCAAACAGGAATGGAAAATAAATAGGTTCTAATGATATCATTAGATTGTATCTGCACTTAAGACTTGGACTGATAAACTACTCCAGGGGATTTTCTTTCTAATTTACATATGAAGTTAGATTGACTAAATGATAATCAGAAATATAAGCTGCTATAAGAGCAAGCTTGGAAATGGCTGACATTGGAAACTATTCACAGAGCCACTGTTTCTAATGTACTACAAGACAAAGCATCAGTGACTGTGGGTGTCATCATAAAACACTCTTTAATGCCATTTGCACAACCGAAGCATTAAAAATATGTTTTATGGAGTCTGGTTTTCTCTCTGTTCTCATGAATTGCAGCTATTCCTCTGAAAGATGCCACTTCAGGAGATCACTGCAAAGCGGTTTCTTCTGAGTAAACCAAGCTACAATCAGGCCCATCTTTTTTTCCTTCCTCCATTTCCCTTCTATTCTCTTTCTTTTTTTCCTCACTCATTTCCTTAGCTTTTGCTACATTAAAAATAAAAAATAGTTTAATTATTATAGAAGTAACCTTGGAAAACTGCTAGATGGTGCTAGAATATACACATATCCTGCACTAAACTAATAGGATGGCTTAGCTATAGTCCTCTTAACCCCAGGTTCATTCTTTAACATACCAGTCTTGTTACACATAAGCCAACAAGCAGTGCCCAGGGGGGCTGAGTCATTGTGGGGAAAAAAGGGCAGAGTTCAGCTGTAATTACACCAGGGTCCAAGGCAAAAAAATGAACTCACATGATGCTGTTTGAAGTGAGTATGCAAGTCATTGCCCTGTGTACATAAAACAACAGTACAACAGCATGTACTCTGTGTACAAGAGCGCGCTCTGCATGAAAAGTGCATCCTCTAGACACCAGAGAGTTCCCTCTCTCTCTCTCTCTCTCTCTCTCTCTCAGTAGAAATGTTCTTGGAAAAGGAGAAAAAGAGCAAAGAGGAGGGACAAAGGAAAACATCAAAAAAAAAGTGTTATTTTGCTGCAGTCTTGATTTGGAGACAACACATACTCAACCTATACACTTGAACCAGTGCTAGAGCTTCAAAATCATTTGTATGGGGAAATCTAACCTTGATGTACCATAAATATATTTAACTACAAATGAAAAACTGTTTAAGAGCATCTGTAACACACAAAGGAATATGTGCCAAAATTCTAGAACAAAGAGCAAATGGAAGTACATGTCACAAACAGTCAATAAACAGAGCTTTAAAAAATAGACATTTTTAAATGATATTAATATACCTAATTCTTAACACTATTGGGTAAGCATGTGAACAATGAGGGAAAAGAAAGTACCAAGTAGATTAAGCCCAGTTTTAATTATTGTTAATCTGCAGAGACATTCACACCAGAAATATCACTCTGGCATTTTCCTGTTTATCAGCTGCAGAGTAACCTCTGTAACATTTAATCTTTTAAGAACTTGCCCTTTGGAAATCTTGCTTTCCCTCACTCTCCTGTCCACAAATCACCTCCTCTGCTCACACTGCACAGCAGCTTCTGCCTCCTCCTGCTAGCCAGGTCTCATATAAGGGGGTTCTCGGGAGCTCTCTCTCCTCAGCCCTTTCCCCACTTTGCAGACATTTCTTCCTCCCAGTGCTGCAGATATCAGGGTAGCATCCTGAAGTGAGAGCCCAGGGAGGCCAGGCACACTCTTAGGGGAGAACACTGTGTCCTGGAAAGCTAACTAGAATTTGCCCAAAGGAACTGCTTTGTCATTAAAGACAAACTATAGTGCCCAAAGCACTACTGAGTTCAAAACAACATGTGGACCACACTAATAGCATACTCAGGAGGTCTGGAGCTACTTTGCTCCTAGACAAAGGCAAGTTAGCACCATCTCTGCTCATAAAGCTACACTTATTAGATGGCAAGGACCACACAATGTTTATTCTTTAGGCAAAACTAGTTAACAGGATTCCAATCATTTACAAGCGCTCCAGCTGAGCCCATGCATACTCAAGTCAGTAACTCTTTGATTACTGGATTACAACAGTCTGGAAAAGTACATACCACAATCTGGACCCGTTTATTTCACGTGCCACGTTATGGTTTTCGACTCACACCCAAACTTTTTGATCCCCCCCCCCCCCCCCCCTTCCCCGCTATCTCACATATAAGCCATGGCACTAACACAAGAGACACTGTGCTAGGTCACACTTGTGAAGGGTCCATCATTCCCTGCTCCGATTCAGATCACTGGAGTCTAGAAAGAAATATCCATTCTCTTCTCCTACTTTAAACATTTCCACATAATTTTATGCATGATGTGAAGCATTAATGTTCTCCTCTCCCAATAAATCCAGCTAGGTATTTGGTAAAATGTTTGTTAGTATGCACATCAGATATCTTAAACAGAAAAAATATGGATAAATGCAAGCTTGGTGATTGTCTTATTCTTTTGTGAATTTCTGGAGACACAAATGGTTAATAATACATAGATATTTAAGAAATATTTTTATTGTGATAGTGCTGTGTATCATAAATGTTTCCAGTGTGGATTTTGAGTCAAAGGAATGATATTTCTAGATTATTTCAGGGCACTGGTATATTTGTGGAGGCTCTGTGGCTGGCACAAGAAAATAACAATACTAGGCAACACAATATTTGGAATAGACTGAATCTTTAAGACTTCTGAAACCTAAGGAGCTCTTAGCTGCTCTGCTGCATTATATCTCCTTCTAACACTTACCAACATTGCAGGAGAAGAAATACTACCTCTAGCAGAATAAAATGGACCTATCTCCCAAACCCTGGTTTCTTTTGCCCACCCTCTCCACGTTTCACATGCCAACTAGTATGCTCTCCTTTCTCCCCAGCTTTTGGCATACGCCTGTCTTTCTAACAAAAGAGAGAGAGAAAGAGAGAGAGAGAGAGAAAGAAAGAAATTTAATTAAAATTTCCAGGAAGAAGAAATTCTCTTCCAGGAAGAAAAATTATTTAGTTCATTCAAGTATACAAGATGTTTTTAAGCATAGCATCTTCAGAAGATCTCTCAGTCACAATTCTGCTTTATCTAGATTCCATTGGAAAATGTCATTCCAGAAAAAAATAAAATAAAATAAAATAAAATAAAATAAAATAAAATAAAGATAATGTTTACAATATTCAACATAAACAAAAACACTGGAAAAGCTCTGACACCTTTCTACTGACAAGATTCTGTTATAAACCTGAAGGGGGACTGCAGTTCATTGCAAATCTGTTTCATATGTAAACAAAGAAAAAAAATTTTGGATTCTGTTTCAAGAAAGTTTTGGATTTTCTTTCCAATATTACATAATTTTATTTTTAAATCCTCAAGTTATTTTCCAGATATAAAAATTATTTTTCTGACCCACGCTAATATTCAGCACTAATTCTGAGATATCGTCATCTAATCTAGCTAACAAGACTCTCTCAGTGCAGTGTCACAAAAAAGGGCTGCTATCTTTGCTATTGCTCCCAGCATTTTCTGTCACAAGGGACAAGGCATATTGCCATTTTGTCTCACTTTGCTCAGCATGGACAGCACTAGCCTTCCTTTGGAAGCCCTGCCAGAGCCCCTGAACAAAAAGAACACACAAGATTATCATCATCGCCTGGCCAGTTACCCAGTCTGAGTAGCGACATGTATTTTAGTCTGGTTTGTAGCTGAAAACATACAGAAATGTCAAAAACAATATAATCAAAATTTATCAACTTTATAAAATACTTCATAATTGTATCTAACGAATACCTTCCAGTCAAAAAGGCTGAAGGTTAGGGTAGAGGGTGTATTACACATCACAGAAACAATGCAGAACTAAATATTCAGTGACCGCAGGCTCAGAGAGGCGCTTTAAAACAATATGCCAATATCCTTTTCCAGATACAGAATTCAAATTAGAGTAGGAGATTTTGTTCAACAGTGACTCTAAAGCAGGAAGCAAAGTTTTTATTCACACTGGGCTTCAGAAGCCTCCACTGCTTCGCAGACTGATTTGATGAAGGGACAGGGATACAGAAATCCTGCCTTGTGTTCTGTGCTGGCAGAACTGTGCTCCACATGCATGTCCCTCAGCAAGCCCTGGCAGCAAGCTCGTGGCGAAGCAACAAGGTGGTGCTGTAAAGAATGCCGTGCTGGAGCAGCTACATTCTGAGACCTTCCTGAGAAGAGATTTCAGCAAAAAAGCAGGCACTGTTTCTGAGAAATCCCACAGTTCAAAGCATTTCATTCAAATCGGTTTTCAATAGATGAGTTGCTGAACCAGACAGGAAGTCTTGGCTGACCCTGCATGAGCCTCCCAACACCCAGCGGATTCCTACCATCTGCAACACTTCTACATCTTTTACTCACACTGACTGGAGCCAGCGTGTCCAGATAAAGTAGATATGACATTGTCTGACTGCACTATCAAGGTCCGCAAGTTCTCTCATACCCTGAGGTAAAAATGACTGCAGGTTTTTCAGCCGCCACAAGCAAGCTCACGGCTAGACCACTGTAGCATTTTAACATGCCATAACCAGATTTTGAACTACTGGGATATTACTAGCACACCAAATTTTACAGTGATGCAGTATGATTTCATTGCATTTCCAGGCTAATGGAATAGTGATATCCTGCTTCAGTAACTCTGACATGGTACCTCTCCTCAAAGAGGATGCAAGAAAGGGATATTTGCTTAACAGAGGAATTTCCAGGCTAAGGTTGAAAAGAAAAATTCAAGAAAAAAATCACTCCAGTTTCATTTCCATCTTGCCTTCACTGGGTATGTAAGGCCATGTAAGAACACTGCAGACTTTGGAGGCAAGAGGCCCCAAGCATGTCTGCTCTACTAAATAGCCTCTTGCAAGGCAAGATGGGTCCTGGCAGAGGACCTCCAAGTGCAAGAGCTGTAGCAGTATGCTGCTGTTCCCAACGCAACGAGCCTGAAGGAGTATCTCTGCCAGGGCTGGTGATCTGGCAGAGCCTTCCTCCAGTTGGGTCAAATCCCAGTGGAAAAGTCTTTTTTCTTGTGACATTTCAAGGCAAAGGGAAGGAGGAGGACTTCTTAGAAAGCAAGCTAGCTAGTTAAAGATGAAAGTGCTGAATGAATTCTTTCACAGTATTCAATTGCACAAGTGACATGAACTTTCCATTCAGACACCTTTAGCTGTCTGGTTGCTAGCAACCTCCAAGAAGGTTAATGTACCTTCACAGCTGTTCAACAGAAACTTCAGGGCATCAGAGCCTCTGGTATCTTTCAAATGCAACACTGGAATAAGAACACAAGTGATGAGGCTAATTCACTTCCCAGGAATAACTCAGTCTTGGTTAATAGCACAAGATTCTCTAGGAAACTAGGTCTGGCACCAAATAGGCCTTGTCTCGTATCCTATTCCAGACCTGCAGGCAACTTGACTTATTTCCAGAACAGTGTTAGAAGTTTTGATTATGTTCTATAACTCCCAAGACACAGATTAAATGGAACCATTTTCCCTTGCCCTCCTCTTTTCCAGCACACACTCTCTCTACGTTTTTGGGAAAAAAAACACCTATAAGGATGATAAAAACAGCTACTAACTATTACTGCAAGCATTTCACCTTGGGATTTTTAGTAAGGCTGCATGACATTTCCAAGGAGAAAAACCATTGACTTGGGATTTGTCAACTACCTCCTACGCTTTCAAGACAAAGTATAACAAAAGATCTTAATTTCCCAAAGAACAACTTTGTTTCTTCCTTTCCACTTGGATAGAAGTGTGTTAAAGAGCATGACAACAAAAAAAATGAACAGGGAGAAAAAGCCCACAAGATTAGCATGTTTTGTCCATAACCACACCCACTAACAGAAATCCTGACCAAAAGGCATCTCAGGAGCATAACACCCTTATTAGCTTTATTCACACTGTGACATTGTTATTATATATAAAACACAAAATGGATTTCAATTGTTTTTCCTCTAAGGCAAAAATAAAATCTATTCATTCAAAGAAGTCAAATTAAGAATTCAGGCCTTAATTTAGCAAATCATTCAAACACATGCCCAACTGCTACTCTGTACCTTTGGGTTTTTTTGCAGTGACGCTGTATTGGCCAGCACCAGAAAATGACCGCTTCCTACACCTGCTTTTTAGACTGCTGCAGCCTGAAAGTCTAGAGAAGTTGCTTTTAAACATTTCAGAGAGTACTCAGGTTCCAATGAAATGTCCAACTTCAGAGCATGACAGCTTCTGAAGTCAAGGGAACTTCCTGGAGACAAGGAATCCTTGGATAACCAGCTAATGAAATAAGCATTTTATTATCTGCTCCTTCAAATCAACAATCAAAGCAGCAGAGGAAGCTAGAGGAAGCCAGCGGAAGAAAATCAGCTTCTTCTGGCACTCATCAGTTGAAGACACCATTATTCTCAAATCATTCGTCATCTAAGGTTAATTCAGCCTTAATGTCAATAGCATCATATTCACTCTAGCCTGTCCTGTCTGAAACATGTTATTACCTCCACACCAGCTACGCCCAGCTTCTCTAAAGTTCCTTTGTGCTTTGTCTAAAGTTCCTTTTGCCATAGGCAAATCTCTCCAATCAGTTCCTGTCAATCCCTCCTTGCAGTTTACCTTATTAAAGAGCATAATGCTGAGTAAACAGCAACATTACTCCATAAGCATTATGCTCTGCTACATCCTACCTTCATACCAGACCTTGTGACTCAGAAACTATTGCCTTGTAAAAGACAAGATACCTCTTTCTTTGCACAAAGCCATGTTCTTTGGAACACTGTCTGGAAAACCTCAAGAGCTCAGAGATCCTTCCTTGCGGAAAGCAGAAAACTGGTTTTGGGGCCAGGACACTGCTCACATGGAGCTGCCGTATCAAGGATGTTTGTCCCAGAGCTCCTGAGCTCATCTGGCACAGAACTGACCTGCCCTTGTGCAGAGCAGCAGTGTGCTGATCTATATGGACACATCAGTAGTCCATGCAAATCAGAAGCTGGAATCCTCCTCCATTTTGAACATCAGCTTCTTACTTCTTTTTCAGCCCATACAAAGAAAACATGTTTTCAGAGGCAGTCCCACCTGTAAGAATTCCTTTTTGTTCTTTAGCAGAGACGCATCACACACAGAATTCGCTTTGGGTTACTCCAGATGTGTCACGTCAGGGTTACGCCGAGATGTGTCACAACAGGTAACTTGCCCCATGCACAACCATTGCCTCTCACCTGGAAAAGGTAACAGAACCTATTCATACAGAAATAAATTTGACAGTAAACTTGAGAGAGCTGAGGATATTCTTTTGCTTACCAGTGACTACAGGGGGACTTTTTGTACTGGGATTTCAGGTTACCTGTTTGGTACTTAAACAAAAAGTAATCATATAAAGCCTACCAGTACCTCAGCTATCAAGTTCCCTTGCAATTACAAAAGTGACTGTGTTTGAAGAGCTCGTTTTCTCTTTTACAAGGCTGCTTCTCTCCATCCGGTGACTCCTACAGGGAAAACACCTTTTGAACACAGCGGTTAGCTGCTCTGGAAAGCTACTGGATTGTCAGGAATACAGTGTCTTAGCCTTCCTGCAAGAACTAGCAAGAGAAAAAGAGAATTGGGTTGTTGAAAAGAATCCTTATTTAGAAACTGCTCCTTTGGAGAGTACCTATGCACACTGAAATTGTCCTCTCCTTTCCCAAGCACTCATAACTAACAGTCACTTAATCTTTGACTGTTTCAAACAATCACAATTATCAGGTTGCCAAGATAGAAATAATTAACCAAGACAGTATAGGAAATACTAATTTACACTTACATGTCTGCAATCTCAAGTTCTCCATGTGTTCTACAAGTGTCAAGGAAAACCACATAAAAGGCAATGGGTTATGTGTTTAAATACGATTAAAGTTCTTCCCTCTACAGAAATACCATGAAGAGAAGATGGCTCCATCAAAACGGGCGAGAAGGAGGGGCAGTTGATGGGACATCTCTTGTTTCACAGGTGGTACCTACTTAGTTTTACCTCAAACGTGAGGAAAAGGTATGAGGTTGTTAAAATTTCATGCAGGCTTGCAAAGTTGAACGTCCTTATAAAAAGAGCAATTATATACACACTTTAAGCACGAAGCTGCACAATAATTAAATGAGTAATTACCTTCCCACTTTTAAGCTGTCATGCAATTAAACTTAATTAAACATTCTCTATACTTCACTAATCTTATACAAACAGAAGAAGGTAAGAAGTATGCAGTAAAGAAACGAAAGGGCATTTGGCAGAAGGTTGCGTCTATTATTCTGCCTATTTAAAGAAAAAAATAAATAAAAAATACTGACTAGTAAGCACAAGATTCTCATGTCTTATTCCTAGTAAGGAGATAACCTGACCTGAGTGAGCTGCAAGACTAGCAATAACTGAGATAATACATTCCATTTAATTTTATGTAGCAGGCTTATATGTAGCGTCTCACAATGGTCTTCATAAAAAAAAACTGTAAGTAAAGGAAAATGCCAGCACACTTCAGAGCACAAGATCACTCTCAAACAGTGAAGAATTCTGTACAGAAATTGGAAATGCAGAAAAAGAACTGTAAGGTAACCAAATATAAAGTTACCAGTGATTTATCTGGACATTTCCTATGCACAGTGGGCCAAAGTAAGCAAGCACCCTGGTTCTCTTAAATTGGCTTCCTCAGTTGGGTTTGCTCTCTAGGCAACGTGTTCCATCCTTTCACTTCTTTCATGATGATTTTCTTTTCCTAATATCTAATCAGAATTTCCTTTGTTGCATTTGACTAATGTCTCATCCTGTCACTGAGCATCTCTAGGAAGAAATTGGCTCTGTCATCTTTTTACATCCTTTAACTAGATGGTAACACAATCTCCTTGATCAAATTCAGCTCTCCCAGCCTCTTTCATCAGTGGTAGACTGTGGACAAATACTACCATTCACTCTTGAGTAATACTGAGTCCATGGACAGAGCAGGATTCCTTCCTTATTCTTTGCTGAGTAAATCTCAGTCTCTTTGTGTGAAAAGTTTATCACAGGACTCTCTACCACTCAGATAAGAGAGCCTTACCTTCTCACGGCAAAATGCAACATCTGAGCTGAATTCATAGCAAGACAGACCGTAGGTGAAACAACTCACATCACTTCCATCATTGGGGTGCAATTGCCGCCGTGCCAGGGTCTTGTCTTTGGTGCATCTCTTCTGCAGCACATGCAGGCAAACCCTCAGATGGGCCTGTCCTAGTGACAGCTCTGCTGACAACCTCACCTGTGAGCACCAGCAAAGGAACCCCAACAATACTTAATCTGCTTTACACTAACAAACACCTGTGACTTCACAATTAATAGCTGCTCTAAACATTAAATGAGGGTCTACACAAACATGAATACATTCTGTTTGAAATAATTCCTTGCCACATAAGCACATACAAGAACAGAGTAATAAAAAGCCCTTCTGGCTCCACTCTGAGAGTGATGTGTTTATAAGTTGTTCTCACAATTTCCCTTACTGCAATAATAAATAAGAACCTGAAACTGGAAAAGAAAAAATCCACTCAGCTCAGAGACCATTTCTTGGAAATCAATACACTCTGAAAGACCGACAAAGTTTGTGGGATATAAGAGGTAGTCAATCAAGTCCCACTGTCCCTCTTCCTTTAAAAACTATCTTCACAATAACTGCTTTTCATTTAGAAGCTTTCACTTCCATCCTCTTCCCTGCAAAGGGAAGGAAATGAAAGTGAACAGACTGAGGCAGCCTTTGGCTACACACTTCCATTTACAAGGTACCTCTTAATACTGCCTCTCCTCTAAGTTGGTTTGAAAAGATCAAGGGTCAGAGAAGATTAAATAAAAACTGCAAAACTACTCAGATAATTGCTAATGCATCCCAGTAAGGAGAGCAAGAGCTTCACAGCTTTCTTTTTTTTTTTATTATTATTTTTATCTCCTCCTCCAAATTGGCAAATTGTTCCAGGGAAGTGTCAAAATATCTGTGTTTTCTCTTTGTTAAGCAGTGGGGCTATATAATTTTTCTTCTTCATGCCCAATTCAGAAAGACTGTTAGGACAAAGTTCACAAACTGAAAACTCCCAAGACAAAACCAGATATTCACCTCTTTTTAAACGGGCACCCAAAACTGAAAAGTATTGTCAGAAGAGTTGCTTTCTTCAGGAAGAAAATGACCTCTACGCCAGAAAGTAATCATTGCTAAAACAAAGGGAGGACAGTGCTTAAAAGAGTGTAATCACTATTAGTCCCACTACCACACACTGTTAGTCCCAGTACCACAGACTAAATCATACATTACATTTCACATTATATAATCCACGGAGACCAATTCAGGTATTACTGCAATCAGGTTACTCTATTCTAATGGAGTATGAACTAAGCCGCTAAAGAGTCTTCCCCAGGGAAATTTCTTTATCAGTTTATATCAAGAAAAAGACTCTCCGTCTAGTGGGCCAAGTCTCAATAGTCCACGTTGCATTTATCCCCTTTCAGTTAGAATTGCCAAGTTGAATTCAAATGCTTTTTTGAAAGGGAAAGGAGGAGTTTCTGAATATAAATACATTATTCTCAAGATTTGTTCTAGGAAAGAGTCAAAATGATTAAATTCATCAATCACAAGAAAGCTAGTGGTTTAATAGCAGTTTAACCCAAGGGAGCTTACAGCATTCATGGAGAGGTAGAATGAGTAGGAAAAAAAAATCCCTTTTCACTTAAAAACAATCCTTTTGCTCTCACTGATGATCTAAGTTAGTCCAGGTCTGATTTAACAATATCTTTACAATGAAAGGAAAGAAAACAGGAAATATGTGGCAAGATGTTAATTATTGCTAGATATCAGTGCCACTGATAGAGCCATCTAATTTTAATTGGTTTGGTTTAGACACTAGATCATCAGTAGATTCTAATTTATGAAGTTTAAATGCATCCCACACAGGAAGTTCTGCCACAGGCATTGCTGTGAAATTTCAGTGAATTGAAACCAAAGACCATCAAAAGAACTAGACTAATATAACGAAATTAGAGTTCCACAGGCCCATCTCCAAGTGTCAGTCCATAATCTGCAAGGCAGTACTTCATGCAGCACAGGACCAGGAGATGGATCTAGTCTCCTCCCTACACTGATTGATTCCTATAAAGCAGCAAGCAAACAAATAGCTACTTGTTTCCTTACAGCCACTTCCAACTGCTCCTTCTCCACAAAGGGTATAGAGCAACTGTCTGTGCTTTAAAAAGTCAGGCCCACACTTTACACTGCTGTGGTGCTCCAGACTGTAACTTTGCACACTGCCACATGCCTGGATGGGCTTTGGACTTACTTATGCTTCTTCTTGAACAGTTATTTGAAAGTTTTCTTTCATACTTTCATAAAAGGAGCAGCATTTCTATCATTTAAGCCCCACTGCAATGCACAAAAGTTCAGTCATTAACAACTTCAAAATTGCTGTCTTATTAGTGTCAAAAGTTCATAGTTTAGGACCTTGTTTGTTGAAAACAGATCCCTGTTTAAACTTTGACAGCTGAAGAGTCCATATTGATACTAGAAAGGTAGAGATCAGAACCATTCCATGCTCTTAAGAGTACTCTGCTTTCTCTTTCCTTTTCTGTCCTATGTGCCTAAAATTTGATTGCCTATCCTTTGTTTCCGGAACACATCCATGACAACTCCAATACCTTCGGCAATATCTTCTACTTCATATATTGCTGTTCCTTGCTCCATGGAAATGAAAGAAAACAAGGCAGAACGGCTGAGACCTAGGAAGGATCATCTCAAGAAACATGCAAGTAGCTCACATTTTATCCTAATACTGTTAGTGCAGATGTCACTGGTCCAAACCTGTTTATACACATTTTTGTTAAACAGGCAAACTGTGTAACTAAGAGCAAACAGTAATGAAACAGAAGCTACATACTGATTCTGCACAATTACCAGCCAGCATGACACAGACAGACTAGATCAAGCCAGTTTATTAAACAGTGTGAGGATTTGCTGATAGATCTCATTAGGTAACTTGGCTCAGCAGGTGCTGATGGGCTGTAAGTACTGGACAATTCCCCCTTCCACTTCTCCCAGATACGACATTTTCTTCCTCAGCACTGTAAACTATTTGCAAGGAAATAGAAGATATGGGGTACTTCTAAGCTACATAGATTTCTCTCCAGATCTGCTATTATTAGAGTAATATTATTATTAAACAATTATATTATTAGATATACTAGGTATAACTATGCTACTTAGGAACTAGTATTAGAGCAATAGTATGCAATAGTACCTAGAAAAATTACCAAGGAGCAGGATCTGAAATTTCCATCCTCAACGATGACCAGCCACAGCAGCTGCCCCCTCCCAGTTCATCTCTCCTGAATATACCAGGGCAAGTGTTACAGTGTCATCTCTGCCAGTTGAATAGGGGCAGTGGGTGATTAGGAAGCCCTCCCATTGAGTCACAGCATTCAGGTCAGATCAACCTTAGTCCCAGACTTGGTCAACAGTTTATGCCTAACGGAAGATGTACAAAGGAGACCCTGTCGTCAAGTCACGAAGTTCAGAAAGGACCCCCTTGATCTCCAAACATCCCTGGAGTGGAGCCTAGGTGCAGCTGGATCCAGCCTTAATCTCAGACTTGGTTGATTAGATAATTTCTAAGGGGTTTGGCATACAGAGGCTATATGCCGAGAGATGATTTAGAATGTATTTTCTTGGAACAAGTAGGTAGAGGAAAAAACATTTTGCAAGTTTGGATGCCAGTATGAGAATTAGCCACTACACTATGAAAAATCTAAGAGCTGAAGATCCAAAACTAAATCCCAAATCAAAAGACTAAGTCAACAAAGCCTATATGTCCAAAGTCACTCACCCAAAATGGAGAAGAGCATCCTCCAGTGGTGTCTTGACCTGAGGGGAGAGATCTTAACTGCAAACCTCCTGCTTCCTAAGAGAACTTGGCTCAAAATCCAGATGCCCCCAGGGTTTTACTGAAGTTGAAATGCAATGTGATCACTATGTTTTTCTCTCCCAGAGGTTTTGAGGAAACACTTTTTAGCATGTTTTTCTGCTAAGTATTTTTCAGCATACGCCAGGTGTTCAGGTAGACATTCCAGTACACCTTTCACAATTAAGTAACTGAGTACTGCGTCATTGCGACCTTGCAGCTTCAGTGAGAACCACTGTCTCAAAGCCTTGGGGCTCCTCAGAACTAACTACAGACAGTAGCTAACTCCTTCACTGCTTTCGGGATGGGATGAAAATGGGTGGAGGGCACCTACCACAAGAGAGCCCAATGAGCTGTGCAAAACTTCTGCCCAGTGCACATACAGCAGTGCTGACTGGGGGTCTTGCAACAGTATGTCAACACTAGGAATGCTCCAATTTAATTTTTTTTTGTGATAACAGCCATCAGGCCCTTCACCTTCAGGTCAGTTGTTTAAATTAAGCCCAGATTCATGAGGATTGAAGGCTGTTACCAGCTAATGGAGGCTTGAAAGCCTTTTGTGAAATTATTACTTGAGGGACTCCGTGTAGCACGCAACAGAGGAAGACCCTTCTCACAGACTCTACTGCCACAGTCTCAGCATTATTTCATTACAAGCTAACATTGCATCGCTCACCAATTATTTCGCCCAGAGTAGGAGGCCAGACAGGTCCTCATGACATGGCACCCAGCCAAGCAGCAACTAAACGCTGCTGTCCTGAGATCTGCTACCATGCAGACTCTCCGTCTAGTGGATCAAGTCTCGATAGTTCACGCTGCACTTACAGCAGGTCACACTCATGCCCAGTAGCACGTTGAGGGCTTGGAAGCAGCTAAGACGGAAGTCTGGTGCTGTGTGATTGCACTAATGCATCCAAAGAGCAGCTCGCTGGAAATAATAATAGCAATAAAAACAGGAAATTAGAAACAATGAATGACTTACTGGAGAGAAATCATATAAACACTATTTTCTTGCTACAGTCCCTTGAGAGCACAGATAATGCTGTCATTTTTTTATCCTTGCTTCCCAAACTTGTATGATAAAACATAGTGGTTTGCAGCGCGATGCTGTGTGTATAGTACCTGTAAATGTTTGCTAGTGTATGATAATTCAGAAAAAAAAAGAAAAAAAGAAAAAAAAGCCTAATGATAACTAGAAGTTTAGCTCACCTGTTACTTAAAATATTGCTAAAGATACGAGCAATAACAGACTTGTATATATACCTAATACACAGTAAATGCAATACCCAGCTAGTTTTTCTCATGTTCCAACTATTTTTTTCATTTCAGCATCCTGTCACTTCAAACAACTTCTCCCTTTGACTGCCTCAAATCTCTGTTAAGGCTCTGCCCTTCAATTCCTGCTCATATTTGTTGCCATCTTCTGAACTCATTCCAATTGGTTCACAATCACCTTATCTGGGGGAAAATGGACTTCAGCTCTGCCTCGTGTGTAGTTCAATGAGAGCGGGCACACTTGACACTGCTGGTGGAAGGGAGGGAAAGCACACTGCCACTACTGGCAGCATCCAGAACATGAAAAGAAGGAACTGCAGCACTGATTCTGCAACCCTTTATCTCCACTCATCTAAAAAGAACCTCTCCTCCAGAAACAACTGTCTCCTTCTTACATGTGATTCAGAACCTCCTGTACAATGACCCAAGCTGAGACCTTGGCAACGAGCTCTACATACATAAAGCCCAGAGGACAACCAACGATTTCATATTCTGTGCAGTTTAAATGGTAGGAGAGAAGCAAAGACCATATACTGAATTTTCAGTATTAAGGTAATAATACAGAATTTTATTCAGTGGGAACTATTCTTTCAGTACCACCACATCAGAGAGGTACAAGATCACATAACAGACTACAGACACCTACCTGCAACAGTTTCCTAACAGAAGCATTTTGAATTGGAGCTTTAACAAGAGGGAAAGAAGTTACTGGGTTTATTTTAATCATTACCTTAGTGGGCTTTTCTCATTCCCAAGGAAATAAATAAATAGAGAGATCTATTTATTCTGTATGTATTTATAAAATTACATATGTTTATTTATATCAAAATTCCCTCCCCTTCATGTAGGCACAGGCTATTACATCTCTAGAGTAGCGGTCTCAAATATACACAGGTGAAGAAATGCTACATATAGGATTGTTTAACACATTTAATGAGTTCAGTTTTTTTCCCTGTTAGACAGAGAGAGTGTGTCCTATAAAGCTGCAAAGTCTCACTGGCCATTCACAGGATCATCCAAAACTTCAACCTACAGAAGCTGTAAAAGGAAATGCTATCTGCTTCCCTGGGAAAATCCTTTCTGTCAGAGATCAAACGGACAGGATTCAGTTGACTTCCCTCCCCTATCTCCATTAAATTCACCTTTTAATTAACACATGCACAGAAAGAGTGAAAACAGCTTAGCTGCTCCTCCAAGGTTTAATTACTGAGCTCACTCCAACAGTGCCACAGCTTGCACTGAAGTATTGAGGGCTGCAGGCTCTTGCTAACCTCTGTTCATTAACACAACCTGTCTCCAATAGAGCATCCTCCTCCTGCTGTGCCTGACCCAGGAAAGCCGTAACTGGGAGAGCAGGGGCAAAGAGTTCCCACCTGCCTCTTCCTTTTCCCAGCAGGAGGTTAGCACAGCTGCTCACCCATACAAACCAGGATGCTGATAGGCAAGGGAAGTCTTTGAAACCTTCTCAATGAACAAGGCTCATATTGATTTTCCCTTGATGCCATTTCTCAGGTTCTCTCCTTCTAATTCCTACAAAAAGTGGGTACAATTTTCTAAAGACATTCAAAGTCTTTAAATCTCTAAGCTCTGAAAAAAGATGAGTTTGAGGATTATTTTCAGTCAAGTCTGGGTCTCAAAGCCACCAAAAGCTACCTTGCTTTGAGGAAGACTGTGCAGGAAGACAAGCATCTTTTTCATTGCTTCCGAGGATCCCTGCCTGGGATCCCAGTGCCTCTCAAGAATCTGATGGTCTCTGCTCTGCTCAACAGGCTCTCTCTTTAGCCACCTCTTCCAGAGGTCTTGCCTGGCCCCCTGAGCAGCCCCTTAACCATACCAATAATATATTTAAGGCCAACATTAGCTTTTGGGTTCCCATGCACAAAACTGGGACCAACAGAGGAAAAAAATAGAAGAGGAGGTTATTTAGGGGTATAGTGGGACAGAAAAGAAAAAGAAAAAAAGTATAGGAACACAAAAAAGGGGACCCAGTAAGTCAACTCTCCACCTAACCTCATTTAACACAGTTAACAGCATCCCTATTCAGGGATGTGCATTTGAATACAAAGAAGTTTCATCTGACCGAGTTGCCCTCTCTGACTCAATATACAGTTTATAAAACTGCTGAATAGTGGAAGAGGGGGACAGGTTCAGTCCGTGTCAAAAAAAGCTATACAGCTGAGACCAGAAACAGTATCAGCCATTCCATTTTCCTTTTTCCTGCATGCTCTTGCACACCCTGCATACTCTAAGACCAGACAGCAGTAAAATCCTCCCTGCAAAAGGCAGGGAATAATACAGATTGAAAAACCAAATCAGTTCTGCTCAGCCTCTCTGAACAGTGCAGGAAGACCAATCATGCTGAAAAAAAAACCCACTCCTTTGGAAGTGTCCAGGTGGGAGCTTTACAGGTCTCAAATCCTAACATGACAAGCAGCATGCACAGAAGCTACTACAGACTACCACGAGTCTTTGCAGCAGGGGAACTCCAGCAAACACTTACCAGCTTGAATTTACAATCTGATCCTTCTGTCCTCTGCTCCTAACGAAGAGACCAGCCCCTGGTTCTGAGCATGGCTTTTGGAAAAGACAGACAGGAATTTAAGAGAGGCATCAACTCAAAACCCCAGTTAATGTTTTACTTGCTATTTTCTATTCTATCTTAAAATCTTAATGCTCTGTGTATAAGAGAAAAATAATCAGCAACAAAGCCTGCCAAGAAAAGAATTCAGAGCTGTGATTAGAAATCTGAGAGAGATGCTTCTGACCCCTGCCAACCCAGAGTTGAATAGAACTTAAAAAGTCAAGAAATATGCACCTGTCTCCCAAACACTTAAACAAGAAGCAAAGGACAATGATGGAACAAAATTTTTCAGTAGAAAATGGATTTTCCTCAACCATCTTTTTTTTCATGAGTCTTAAAGCAATTATTTTACAAGAAAAATAAACCAATATTCACTATACTGCACACTACTGGTTATAGTTTTACAAATCAACAGACCCCTTCTCATTGATCATCTCAGCACAGTTAACGTGTGATTCATGAAGCTGTGCCTCTGGTTGCTAAGAACAGAGATGTGCCTTAATTAATACTAACGAGCTCCAATTCAGGAGCTTCACATCTGTCAGACCCCACAGGAGCACCAGCTCAAGCTGGAATCTCAGTGGGCAACTTTTATTCAGTCAGGTGCAGAAGCACAAAGATATTACAAAGTGGTGGTGTTTACAAAGAATGTATTAATCATCTTCGATGTTTGTCCGATTATCACCAACAGTGCCAAAAAAGCACCTACTTGGGATTTATCAAAGCATTTGGTAACAGGGCTTACAAAAGTACCTGAAAACAACTGCATCCATGAGCCGAACATCCATAGATTTGGAAATAACCTACCAGGCTATACTGAACAACAGTTTACGGTAGTTGAGAAATAAAATGTCTCTCTTTTCTGTGGCAAAATCTGCGGAAAGAAGGAAAACAAAAGCGAAGCTTTTATATGAGCAATAATATGATGCAAACGCCTTTAAACAAGCGAACAGAGCAAAACTCACTTGATGGTCCACACCAGGCAAGAACCACTCTGCTTTCTTGATCTGGACTCCCAGCTTCATGTTATGTTCTCCACCTCACCTACCTGCAGAAGTCAATATGCCAAGCTACTGGCAACTGGTACCGGCTCTTAAACTTCCCTCCAGCCCCTTCCCAAGAAATACGTCTGCAAAAACACCATTCTGCTAATGACTCCAAGTCACTCGGCTCAAACACAGTGTCCTGGGGCTTTAATGCAGAAAAAGCTTTTTTGTTTTTGTTTCTTCTTTTCTCTTTTCAGACCATGGAGTTCACGTTTATAAATAAGCTCTTTCACACTCCTACCAAAAGGAAGGAAAGAACTCCTTCCACAACTCTCATTTCAGCAGTTTGGGAAGTCCTGATTAACTGGCTGTGAAAGAAATACAAACATCAGCCGAACGCTGATGGAGGGCGCCAGGGCAACAGCCTTCGCAGTAAAAGCGAAATGGTTTCCATCGGCACCTGAAGCACCAGGACGAGAACACGAGCACTGTTTTCCTTCTAAGAGCTGAGCAGCCCCTTTTGTTTCCCATTGTGTGGAGGAGAATTAAGAGCCTCTTGAAGGCACCGAGGAACGTCCCGCCGCTCTGAGCGGCGGCCGCGCTCACCGCCGCCCGCCGCGGGCACCGCCCGCCCCTCGCCCTGCTGCGCACCTCGGCACCATCAGACCGCAGCTGCCTTTCCAGGAACCCCCGGCGCCACCAGCGGACCAAACTTTATCTATTGACTCGCAGCCTTTCACACGGGGCAGACACGTGCTCATAAACTTCCTCTCGCCGCTCCGCAGCCCCCAGGCGCCGCCACGCGCACCTCAAATGGTCGCGGCAGGGGCGCGCGCGCGCGCTGACCGTTAGGGCGGCGCCAACGGCCGCGCTCGGAGCCGCCAACGGCCGCGCCGAGGGCCGCCCGGCCGGCGGCAAGAGGGAAGGAGGCGAAGATGGAAAAGCTCCGCGGGGGCGAGAGAGACCGAGCAGCCGCCGCTGGCGCAGGGAGCGGCGTCGCGAGCCCTTCCCGCACAACCCCCGGACCCGGCGCTGAGGGCCATTTTGTGGCCGCGTTGCGGACGGCACCACTGCCCGGAGCGCTGGTGTCCAGCCCCTCACTAACGCGGCGGATAGGGCCACGCCGAGGAAGGGAGAGGTTCGGGGCCTGTCACCGTAACAGCAGCAGCCCGCAGAGGTAGGTCTCTGGGGACACGCGCGTTGGTGAAAGGTGGAGACTTGAACCAGGCACCATTGGTTTCCATCTTCTCATTAATTGCCAGGTATTAGGGCAGCGTTAATAAGTTCTCGCTACAACATTACATGTTCATTAGCTGAAATAAAGTGTCCCTTACTGCAAACGATCTGATTAAATCCATTACTGTAACCTTTCCACCGCTAATAATAATAGAGAGTCCCAATTCCGGGCATAGTCATTAGTGTCAGGTCTAGCTGCTCTGGGGTTTTAGGACTTTGCTTTCTCGACATCGCTCGCTCTGCCCCCTCATAGAGGCAGCTAGTTGGAATAGAGAGAAGCACCAAAGGTGCCATGAGAGAGCGTCCACGTTTAATGGAACAGACCTTGAGGGATGACATCCCACTCCTTTTCCTTATCAAAGCTGTAGTGTTGAAGAGACTTAAAACTGACTTAAAGCACGTTCCAGCAGCATTTGTTGTCTCTCTTCACAAAACAACACAAACCCCAAGGCCGAGGTTAGTTCATTAATCCAGTACCTTTGATGGAACAGAAGGTGACATTGTGCCTTCCTATATCCAGGAAAGGCCTCCAAGGATGGGACTGAGGACTGCAAGTGATTTCCTTGGTTCCACCAAGCAACAGGTCAAGCCAGTGTCAGTCTGCCCGGTGCTGATGAAGGCTCTGCCAAACATAGCAACACGGTAAAGAGAGGAGCTCTGCAATGCCCATGGGTCACTGTGGAAGGAGAAGAACGCAAGGAAGTAGTTACCCGTGTTCAAATAAATGTCAATGCCAAACTGACAAGGAAAGCGGTTAAAATGAGGTGGAGAACAAAAATTGAACTAAATAAATTGAACTGTCTCCAGATATCATTTTTAAAAAACAGAGAGAGAGATTGAGAAGAGGGAAAAGGAACCAGGACATCTTAACACAGTGCTGTAGCCAGCCCTGCTGGAGCAGGGTGCGGGGAGGTTGCATCAGGTGGTCTCCGCAGATGTCTTCCAACATCAACTGTTCTGTGATTCTGGGAAGCTGCTGGGCTTGTTCTCATGCGTAAAATCACAGATAGAAGGAATCCACAGATGCATAGAGCTAGGTGGACTGTGGAGGTATAAGGCAGGCAAGAATCAACGTACTTGTATGAAAAACATACCAGGGGCAAACAAAAAGGACAAAACAAGTATGGCCACATCCACAGAGCTGCAGAATTTCAGCTCTCTCCCTCTTAACTCTCTACCTTTAGATGGGGAGATAGGTCCGTAGTGGAACTGGAGATGCTGAAGGAGAAACGATGGCTTTCTGGAGATCAAATCAAAACATGCAGTAGGTAGCACTGCACATTTTCCTCCAAACACATAAACAGGTTTACTTGGAGTATGATACAGCTAGAGAAGTTGAAAAAATAAACTCTTCCACCTACCACCACCACTTTTGTTGTTGCTGCTGTATAAGACATACAAAGCTGTTACCTCTCCCATGCTAGCCATGTTCCACCTTGGCAGGGTGTATTCTGCATCCATATACTCCCTTTGAAATATCAAAAAGAAGAATTGCTCCCACACTCTCTGCCCTGCTGTCTGTGACTCCTTTTGCAGTGATGGAAAGGAAGACAGAGGAAAAACATTTCTTTACAAAGGCAAGTATATGCCTGGAAAGAGTGTTCCTGACAGGTGCTTAGCACCGTTCTGAGTTGATTCATGTTCTGGCTACCATGCGGAGTCATATTGATGGCTCAGCAACGAGTTACTAACACAACTGTTTTGCTCCTAGTCTTGAAATAACTTCAGTCTATCTGCCCTGTGTTCTGCTGCACAGAAAACATGCTTATTGTACATGCAGTCCAGCTTTCAGGAGACTTTACTGAATCAGCTTCTGATGTTAAAGCTTTCTCATACAATTCCAGTAACACAGCTTACTTTTGGCCTGTAATAGCTACTTGCCAGCCTCCGTAGGTCACAAAATTGGCATGGCACTGTTTCCTGTTCTTCATACTTAAGTAGAACAACACATGTACCACCAGTCACTCATATATGGAACAAACGAGAGAAAAAAAAAAAAAAAAACCTTTTTTTTTTTCTTTTTGAATAAACACAAAAATGCAAAACCAGTATAGGAAGGTGATGAAGCTAACACGGAGTCAAAAAATCACTTAACACTCACTGAGTTTTCAGGGAGTTGCTTTTTAGAGGTCAGTAAGACTCTTTCCCTTGTGCACCGGGTCAGGATTGCGATCAGAAGGGGTTGAGGCCAAGCTTTCCCTTAGCTACAAATCAATGAAGTGAGTCAAAATGAAAAGCTCTAGGTCTAATACATTGATCTAATTTAATTCCCTGAAATATTGCTTGCTTACATTTATCCTAAATCAGGGCAGTAACATGTAATTTATAAATTCTTCTAATCTTAATTCATTCCAACACTTGTAGAAACGTTATCTTTAGATAAAACAATGTTATCACAAGAGGTCTCATGTTGTGTAAAAATAAAATCCTCTTATTTCAGGACTGTCCTCAAGTTTAACTTCTGCGCATTAAAATATTCCCACAGCATTTCTGTGCATGCTCCGTAGTAAGCAAATTAAACCACAAGGATGTTTATATGCACAGGCTTTCTTTGTAAAATGCAAGGCTTATGGCAGTGGGGCTGCCCACTGCCCACACCTCCACAGACAGCAGTGCAAATCCTTACAAATCAGCAGACGATTCAGACTGCTGGGAAATTACATACGTCAGTATGGGAATGCAGTGTGGAAGTGGTAACTTCCATTTCTGAAGGCCTGATGAGGAACAGTAACCTGAGGAACACAAAAATTGAGGAACATTAAAAGAGTAGTTAAAAAAAAGGAAAGTGTAGTAAGGGTACACTGAAAAAAAATCGGGTTTATTTAAAGTACACCAAAAAATGAGGATGTGGTAGGTGTAGTCGTTTCTGATTACTTAGAGGTCCACGCCGTGTGCAGGTGCTACCCATAGAGCCGGTATATGCGGTTAGGTGGGGAAGAGAACATCTGAGCACAGACATCCTCCTTGAGGCATCTCCCGAGTGACCAGCGCGGGCAGCTGTTGGAGCGGGACTAAGAGGAGTCATTCCTGGGCGGACGGGATTCCTCTCCACGGGGTGTGTGTGCGCGCGCACTGCGTGAGGATCCCGCCAGGCCGAGCTGCGCGCGCTCACGCTGATTCCTTGTCGCCCCGTCCCCTGCGGCTCTGCCGCTCTGCAGCCGGGGAGCGGCGCGGTGGCCCCCGCCGCAGAGCCGCCTCCGCGGCCACCCGCCTGCTCCAGCTCCAGCTGCGCAGCAGCGGCTTCGCTTAGGGGTATCGATGTTTGTCTTCCTTCGTCTACCCCTCCGAAAGAGATGTGGCCTTATTGCAGCTGAGCAACGGTGCTCCTGATCACTGTAAAAAAAATACATATATATATGAATAAAGAAAAGTGTTTCTATAGATATGCAAGCCCTGCCTCACTTGGTGCTCCGCTCCGAGCCAGCCCGCAGCCCGGCCGCCTCTGCCGCCGGCCCGCCTGGGGGCGGCTCCGGCGCGAGGG
>JAWLRI010000460.1:3819391-3831790 GCA_034781795.1 Crypturellus tataupa | reverse complement strand
ACAAATAAAAAAAACAAAAAAAACAAAAACAAACACAAAAATAAACCAAAAAAAAAAAAAAAAAAAAAAGGAAACAACCCAGAACAAAATACACATCTCTGAAAAACTCTTAGAGTACCAGCTCTGATCAGGACATAACAGGATTGCTCAAAGCAAATAGGTGGCCTTTTTTTTTTTTTCTTAGTTGATGCTTTCTTAAATCAAGTTTTATTACATAAAATAGTTCCACATTTGTACATATATGGCAAGACTTTGTGCAAACATTTCAAGTCAGGTACTTCAGAGTCTTTCAATAATAAATCAATAAATACAAATAGCACAATAAAAGTTAAAAATATTAATTAAAATGCATGTCGTGCAACCTCAGCGTAGGTGTTATGGACCCCCTATTCCCAGAGGCTCTTTACTTACCAGTGCCAAGAGCCTGTTTTGGCAGGTTTTGCACAAGTATCCTTAGCACTGCGTTTCAACAGTTTACCCATGTATGATGTGTCTATTCAACACGGTAAAAGCATCCCACAGCGTCACAACAAATTTATGATGTCTATGAGATAAAGACCTGTTTCACCCTGTGAAATCTGTTTACTGTGAACAGTGAAAATGGGATAAATAAAGGAAAAACAAAGAGCAACTTCATATTACAGAAATACAAACAAAAAACTTCCTAATCCATCAGATTAAATAACATTAAACATGTCAGTCTTTAGATAATGATAAATACAAGGATTTTGCATAGGCCTCTGGAACACAGAGTCAAAATTATGGCCAATAAAAACATCTGCTACTAAGTCTAATTTTCTACCACTCTAACCTAACCAGCAGTCAGAACCAAAAAGTTAGACTGAATTGCAATTTCATTGTCTAATAATGCAAAATAACAGATTTCTGCCTTCCTGAAATACCTAGTGCAGCATTCTGGTATTTGTGGTCAGCACAGGTTTGAATCTTTGCTTAATTAAGATGATCAGTGGTCAGTAGAACCGTTAGTGCAGACCTACAATATACCTGAACACGAAGAGCAGCTGCACGGCTGCGAATGTGAACGTCACTACCTAAGAGAATGGGATATGCAAACGCTCGAGATGCTCCTTTTAATGTTCACTCGGGATTTGCAGGATGTAGATAGAGCAGCCTCGACAAAGGCATTCAGGATCTGGCAGTAAACTAATGAGGGGCATCTCTCGGTGCGACGCGTGCACGCGCTCTCAGTGCGTCTTTGGCTTAGGGAGGCGGGAATGCCGAGCAGAGGGCACGCTATCCCCACCGTGCAAACCGCTGCTCGCTATCTGCACCGTTTCCTTTCTTGGCACCGGTGCCTTTGGGATGGCCATTTTGGAACAAGGATTTTGAGGCTCTGGAGATACCAATGAGGATTTCTGACTGCTCATTTGCTTAGATTTAACAAAGGACATAGTTGGGGGGCGAAGTTTAGATACTTTCTGGCTCTGTTTACCCTTTAGGTTAGTTTGACCGGATGTTGGCTCAGACCGAGTGGGACTACTTGGTGGCAGAAGCTCAGGCTCCTTGGAAGCAGCAGAACGGTTTGCAGATCGCGCGAGCACGGCCACTGTCGGAGGCACTAAAGCAGTTGGGGGCTTTGCAATTCCTAGAGTCTTTGGCCGAGAAGCCGGGGTGCTGAGCGAGGGCCGACCTCCCGCAGCCGGCTCAGCCGGCACCTCTCCAGCATCGGCTTGGGCAGCTGGCGGCAGACAGGAGCCCGGCTGGAAGCAGGAGCCTTCCTTAACACCAGCCAGCTCCCCAGGGGCTTCGGCGTTTTCGTTTTGCAAGTTTTCCACACGTGGTGCAGTCTCATCTTTTATGCTTAGTTGCGTACTCATTAGTGTGTTTAGTTCACTCAGACTATTTGAGAGAGATGCATTTGCAGCATTGTGATTCTTACGATTGCCATTTTCATGCTGACCGTGATGTTTAGGGTATTCACTGGGGGCCTCGGTAGGTGGCATTTTTATTAGTTTTCCCTGGGCGAGGTCTGTGGAACTGGGAAGGCTGCTGGAAGGCTGTAGTACTTGAGGCTGTTAAAGAGAAAATAGTACAGCGGTATATTAGGCAAAGAAAACATAAAATCAACATTCTGAACCCAGAGTACATTGACCGAATGCTTGAAAAGGGCTGCATATTGTTTAAAAAAGAAACCAAAAAGTTGACTCGGGCAACACAGGATGGTTAATGGGACACAAACAAATATGACTTAGGTGGAAAAAAATTATACTAGCACTGAAATATACAACTCAACACAAAGACAGAAAAGGATGAGCTTAAAACAAAGAACATGAAGGAGGCTTGGTTGATGATTTTGCTTTATTCTGCAGCGCAGCCTAACAATGACATATGAATACCCACCAATTCTTATTGAAGTGCTTAATAAATAAATGCAACAGCCACCTAACTGCACCCATCTTTTATCTTCTATGCGCTACCTACTCAAATTAGCTTTCCCAAACTTTTTAATGTTAAAGGTCTCTAAAAGCATGAAAGGACCACCAGGAATTTACGGGGCATTTTCCTTGCCTTATTGAGGTCAGGATATTTGATACAATATGTTGCAATTTGGTTACTGACTAGTCCTAGGGAACTGTTTAGTTGAAGGGAATTTAAATGGCCTGATAAAGAAACCATCTGTAACAGTGGTATAACAGAGCACATGGGAAGTCAGAGATCATAGTCTACATTGACAACCCATGGATACATGTAACTCATTGAGGATTTTGCAATCTATCTGGAGAGAGATTCTAGTATTAGACTAAGAGAATTGCCAGTACCTCTTCTGTGCCATTTCTATTTTTTTTCTTTGCTCTTCCCTGTAAAAAAAGACTTGACAGATTAATGTGTACCCTAGCTTGACAAACACATTCTGGACCTCAGAGTAGTTGAGGGATTTTGGAAGAATTAAGGTTTTTGTAACACATGGCAAGTCCCCAAACTTACCAATATTTCACCTACACATTCTAGTAAATTTCAAGTTCGGATCATTTTCTAGTTTTCCTACAAAGCTAGTCTTACCCTGAAATTGGCCAAAAGTACTTAAATTTTTACCAATTGATAGATTACATGTATATAGTTAACATGCTTGTGAACATTTCCTTACTAGTGAAATACAGTCAGTAAAAAATAATTTAAATAAATTTGACTGAAATTGTCACTTCAGTCACCCTTGAACTGTTTACCAACTCTAAATGAGGAAGAAAACAATCTGTTTGGCCTTTTTAGCTCCTCTGCAAAGAGAAGAAAAAAAATGTGGCGAAAATGTGGCCTCGTCACATTCCTAACGTGAGGCAGCATCTGAGCACTCACTGAGGTTTCATCTTTTACCTGGCTGGATGACTACCCGGTGAAAACTATCTTCACTGAAGTTCTTCCCCAAGAGAATATGTAAGAGTGAAAAGAGAAGCAATCAAGTTCTCTTGATCTAGTTCTGGTTTACTAACATTTTTACCTACCCTTGGAATACAGGAAGCAAGAGCAACATCAAAGTTGTACCAGTGACATGAGCAAGTGACAGAGGGAAGCACTGACACACGGAGCTGTCTGAATATTGATTTGGTAAAAGGAAGGGCACAAAAAGACTTAAATGGTGCAAGGCGATCAAAACTTTAAGACTAATGCGCTTTTCCTTAGGTGGCCAAACCTAACCTAGCTTTGTGAGTTCCTAGCCAAACAGTCCGACTGGAACAAAGAACTAAATACAGTAATTCAATGTATTGGCTGTTAAACACGTTTAAAAATGTGTGTGTATATATATATATATATATATATATATATATATATATATATTCACCCTCTAGAGATTTCTGTCAATTTTTCAGTGTTAATGTAACAGTTTACATAAGTCACTGTCCTTCCTACTAAAAGTTAGAGGCTGACAGAGACACATTAGCCAACCTAGTTTACTGTTTTGAGAACTTGTCTGTAAAAACAAAGCCGTTAAAAACAAGTGCAGAAAGCCAAGTGATAAATGCCTGATGACACACATATTGCAACAAATAATTTGGATTTCCTAACCCTACTTAAAGAATCAAAAAAGGCATGTTTATAGCAAAGAGTTATTACATCAAAATCTAATATGGGAAAATAATATTAGTAAAATTTTCCCCCACCTACGAGGGGTTTCTAAATGCCAGTCTCAAAGAAGACAGCTAAAAAATGAATCTGAGCATCAAAAAAATTGTAAGTCGATGTCAAATAATCCTAGTTAGAGGATTATTAAAGTGAAAACTTCATAAATTGCAGAAGAAATTAAAGTTGTAAGAAAGTTAGACATATGAAAACTTGAGAAATACAGCAAAGAAGCACCCTTTTGATTTCAAGTTTCTGACAAAAGCAGCTAAAATATTTGTATTTTTACTTTTTGATATATATTTTTTTAATTTTACATTTTAAAATAACCAAATATATAATTTCCTCACATTCTTTACCATTCATAATCTAAAATGTTAAGGTGCCTAATATCCATAATGTGGATCTTCAAAGCAGAACACAGCTACAGTCTCAGAATTATGAGTAGTAGCTGTAGCATCATCTGTTGCTAAATAGCTTTACTGTGTTCTATTTTTGGATTTCTGCTTAGTCAATATGTGTCCAATTATCATGGTTAAAGACTTAATCTCTTCAAATTGCTACGTGCATTAACATTCAAAATGACAGAGTAAAAAAAAAGAAAAGAAAAGAAAAGAAAAGAAAAAGAAACAGCTTTCAAAATACACGAGCAGTGCTTCACAAGAAAGATACCTGACTCTCTAAATTATCATCTTCATGCACATCTTACATCTGTGCCTTAGATACAAGTTCTCCTTTGCCAACTTAAATGTGAATGCCAGCCTAAGATTAGACTATTAGTTAAAAAGACACGTGGCAGAAGGACTAGTACTTGACGAGTTGATTAGTTATAGGAGGAGGGGGAATAAGATGATCAAGCAACATTCTACCCTCCTGCAACAACAATGCTTTATTCTATGGAAGTCTTAAAAAACCCCTCTTGTCTTTTGCATTGGTTTGAATGCACTTCTGATCTTTCTGGGAGGCTGTGACTTGGTGTAGACTGACTGACTAACATTTAAGCTTACGTTTTTGTCCAATGCACAGAATGTTCAAGTGAACAAAAATACTCGGGCTCCTTTATGATGCTCCTAAAATGTAAAGTAGGACCCCAGTATTTCTAGAACTAAGTAACAGAGAAGAATTAGCTCTCCTCAGAATGAAAGTCCATTAGACAGAAGGCCTTGTGCACAGGTCTCTTTTTGCAAAGCAAAGAAACAGACATTTCTGCAATGGCAAAAGCGTTGAAGATTTGCAATGGCAAAAGCGTTGAAGATACTGATGCACCACACAAAATTACTAAATTATAATCCCAATCATATTAGTATAAAATAATTTCTCTCTAGATTATATGTCTGTTGCATCATCCAGCTAAAAATGGCAATATATCCATGAAGATGTTTCCCATCAAAACTGAACACTTACTGAACTGAGACATATAGATATAATCATTTTATACTGATCAAGAAATTAATCCTATCATATACACCATGTAATGCCTCTGCTGAACGAAGTAAGGTTATTTTCTCCCTCTGATATTTAAAGGAAGGAGGTAGTGATGCAATGAGGGATCCAAGAACTGCATGCACATCCCTACAGACATGCATCATGCACGGGGCAAAAGCAACAGTGAAAACGTGTGAGGAGACGGGAAGAAATCTGAAGTTGTACTGTACCACGCTTTATCACAGAAGTAATGGACTAACTCCTCAACTCCTTGCCAATGGCATAATGGGGAAGCGGAGACAAGAGAGAGACAAGGACACTGATGTCAGAGGACCAAGACAAAACACTGAGCGATCGCCACGGCTGAACCGCAACTTTGCAATCAGCACGTCCCCCCACACCATTCCAGCCATCTTCCGGAAACAAAGATGGCCCTGGTGCTTTAGTAATACAGTATAGGTAATATTTATAGCAAGACCTCATGGAATACCTTTGAACTTGAAGTCTTAGGCATATTCAAGTTCTTGGACCTGAACATTCTTTATAGCAATAAGTAGAACTTGCGTATGATTACAAATGTATACATCATAGTCAGTATAAAAATACGTTTTCTTAAAGAATAGTACTGTCTAGCTGAAAGCAAAATAACCACATCAAGGCAGGCATTTTCTTCATAAATACAGTCACATGCAACTAACAGGCAAGTATGACCATAAATTTTTGTTTGTTTGTGTACACACCCTGTAAGAGTCAACTTACAGCAAGAGACCACATTTCCACTGAAATCCAATCTTCAACTACCCACATGGGGAATATGCAATTTTTCTTAAGTCCTCCCCTTTTTTTTTTTTTTTTTTAAAGAGACATAACTGAACAGTAATCAGAGCAAAAATCAACACATATTTAAAGAGAAAAGTAATGTAATGGGACATTTTAAATGTTTGTCACCTCTTATGTCATGGAATTTCCAAAACAACATCCTAAACCATCTTTGACCTGCTAATATTACTACTTCGCACCCTCTACAAAGAGCCTTAACTGGTCAAAGATTTATATTAATTATGGAAACATTTCATAACATCAAGGGACCCCTACTTGTTAAAAAGATGCATTAAAAAAAAAAAAAAACATGCACCTGATTTACAATTAGCACACATGGAGACGCTGCATGCGTGCTGATTAGATTGCTGCTAATAAAAAGCCACATATCACCTGTTGGAAGTTGCTTACATCACCTTTATTTGTAACTCTAAACGCTCTCCAGGAGGTGAGCAATAAGCAGAGGCAAAAAGAACTGCAATGCTCGAGTGGAGTAACAAACAGAATTCTCATCTGTTTCTGTGTGGAGAAGTATTTGGGACCAAGGCCCTAGAGAAGCTGCTTTAACTTTCTTGTATTAAATCCACACTTCCTCAGTTGTTCATTGAAAATGAGCCACATAAACACTAAGAAAGTAGGAGCTCCATTACTGAAACCTAAAAAATCCATAGAAAAAAATTTTAAATGTAGTGTTGAAAGTTTGCTATGCAAATTATGTCCTATTACCAAGAGAAAAATAAAGGAGAATTTTGTAATTGAGCACAAGACACAATATATGAGGCATAGCAGTATGAAAAATATTGTTCGTGGAAATAACCAAAATATTGACATAGATTAAGAAAAATATTTATGCAATTTGAAATGCGGAATTGTCTCCAAGGCTGTTAAAACACTTGGGTTAATAAACATGCAAGTATTAAAAAAATAATTCTCATTAAAAGTACAAACAATACATCTGATTAAAAGTTGATAGGAGGTTGTAGCGTTATGATAGATTCCTAGGGCCACTTAAGCAGCAGATACGCTAACCTTGTGATCGCTGCTAATACAGATCAACTGTATCCGTGCAAGTATTACAGTATTGCAGAGCAGAGATGTTACCTGCCCTGTAGAACAGGAGCTAAGTTGTACTACACAATATAAACAGTTGATCGTGAACAGTTGGCAGATTTATAGTCTGATAACCTAGAGCACCTGTAAGGCGTCTACGCAGCTGTAAGCTGCCAACACCAGAGTCAAGAGGTAGCTGTTGAGACCTGCACTATTGACACACATGGATGATGCTTCTAGATTGGGATCCAGAAGGTACAGAAAGAAAATGCTCAAATCCAAAGGTCTCTTGACAGAAAACACAGCCTAACAGAAGTGAGATTAATTTGTGTTTCCTTCCCTTCCCTGTATTATTGCCATAGAACACTAATACTGACTGTAAGGCTGATTTTCCCATTCTAATTGGCAATACTGTGTTCAACACTTGCCTTGAAGTGCATTTCACAGAGAACAAAAGTAAAATATGGGCCTAAAAACACTGGACAAGGGTAAGAGATAATGTGGGGAGGAAAAGGGATGCTAATGATAATTTCTGTAAGATTCTACCTCACAGGCACAATTCTGTAAAAACACAGTTGCGAGATATCAATTTTGCAAGTGTTAGTTAAGAGTGTCCAGCAACTCCCTCACCTGTACCTAATTTATGTTCTCAGTATCTATCTTTGGATCAAGCCTTAGGAACACTCAGCTATAGGAAACAAATATATCTTCCTGAACAGGGTTATTCATCTATTTGATTTGCCCATGTTGTAATTGATAGAAGCTAATGCATAAGATGCATACGGAAAGGCATCTACCCTGCTTTAGGAAGGGAAGGTCAGTACGGGATCGCCCCAGAGACACTGCTGCCTCGCGTGGGGCCGCAGGTGGGCTCAGGCGAGCGCAGAGCTCCTCTCCAGCTGGGCCTGGTGGGAGCGAGGCACAAGCCCATGTGCCCGGGCCCCAGCTCCCTTCCCCACTCCCCGGTTGTTCCGTCTCAGCAGCGCGACGCTGCCGAGCTCCTCTGCTCCCTTCCAGCTCTGCTTCTGTGCGGGCAGGACAGCCGGAGAGCCGGCCGTGGGCCGTGCCCAGCTGCGAGCGCGGAGCGGCCCCTCTGGGGCTTCCACCTCCCTTGCGCACACGCAGTACCCACATCCAGGAACACATGGAAGTGAAGCAGAACCCACCACTGCAGAGAGAGAAGCCCATGAAACAGTGTGCATTCTGGTGAGCTGCTTACACGAGTATCGTCACAGAAACATCAGGAGGGTATTTGAGACACTCAAAAGTTACATTTTTTTTTAAATGTGATTTGTTTTTGTAAATGAAGTCATACTAAGGATTATTACAAACTGAGACAAATGAAAGCTTATTTTTCCATGGTGCAGTGGTACCCCTGGGTCCTGGAAATCTCAATATTTCTGTAATTTTGATTTTATTGTATTTCTTGTCCAAATACACTCCTGGATATTGCTGGGCAATCAACCACACTGTAATTTGCAAATTACAGTAAGTTTTAAAAATATAACTTTATCTTCATTAGCTAGTTATATTTCTTTGAACAATTACCTGCTTATAATGCAATACCAAAGCACAAAATAAGACTTACCATTTTGCTATGTCTACATAAGCATACAGTTTTAAAATCAGCAATCTTTTTTTGCAGATAGAAAGCAAGAGCACAAGTGCATCACGTGCAAGTGCATCACATCAGCCCACATCGTAGCTAGCACATAAACAGTGTTAGTCAATCATGCATGTTTTGCAACAGCCACTTCAATTTATTAAAAGACAATAAACATCAAAAGAAAAAAATAGTTTCAGAAAAGCCATTCTGCAAAGAAAACTTCTCATGAAAGACAACGAAAAAAAATCACCCGACTCAGCAATATTTTTACCTGTGTCCACAACATATGTAGGTAAATACATCCACGTACACACGCATGCCGACTTGTGCGCAAACCGAACACATACAGACAGGACAGTGCATCACAGCCATGAAAAAAAGGGAAAATGCAGCAAGCAGGATTTATGTTAAGACAAGACTGGAAACAAGAGCCTGTTGAGGTTTGCCTCTAGAACTGTTGGAGAAGATCAGCTTTTAATAACTTACAAAGCTGCAAGTTGTAGCTGCTTATAGGCTGTCTGAAGGAAGCATTGAGGTTAGCCACAAACTACTGTGTACGCCTGTCAATCTGCCTGAGGAGGGAGGAGGCTACAGGATGAACAGTGCGTGCAAAGGGAAAGCTTCTACGGGAACACGTGAGGGGAATGAGTGAGAGGTACAGACTCACTCTGTCTGCGGTGCGGTGGAGCAGTCCGAGGGATGCCCTGGAATGAGCCCTGCCAGGGAGAGAAGGAGGGAGCAGAATACCCACCCTGTGCAGAGAGAGAGAGGGGGAAAAGTATAATAAAAAAAGAGAACAGGGAAAAACAAGACACCAAAAAGTCACACCATCCTTTTTCCTTTTCCCCCAGAAAGCTGCCGTGGCATTGCTCACTTGCTCTCCCTCGCAGAGGCAAGCGCTGCGTGCAAACAAAGCCCACAGGAAACTCAACCACCTGATGATGTTCTCAACTTGCAGAAATCTTATGCTTTCAGGACAAGAGCAGAATATTACTAGCGCTGCACAGGAAACACTATTTTTTCTTTTGCCTCCAAAACCTATGTACACATTAATATCCAGTGACCTTTGTGATTTCCTGTATCAGAAGAACAGGTCTGGTTCTTCACCACCTCTTACCACCTGGAACAGCTCTAAGCAGCTGTGGAAGCGCAGGCCAGGAGCAAGGACAGCCCTGGCTCCCTGCCCGCTGGCAACAGCAGCTAACAAGGGTAGCTGCGCTTCTCGTTGCACCCTTCGTAAGGATTGGACCTAGGCAGAAGGCAGCAATAATGTTCAGCTTGCACAAGCACAGAGAGAACAATTTTTGGAGCTAAACATCAAGATTAAAAAAGCTCCTTAATCTGACGATCTCTGACCTGAGATACTGATTACCTGGCATGTTCTTAGTCTTCCTGCAGTTCCACTACACAAGTCTTAGTCTGTTGCATGAAGAACAGCACTACCAGCTTCCATCAAGCTGGATGACAACAGATTTGTTGCATTGGCAGAGGTAGGTATAAAAGGAAAAGTGTTCCTGGGCACAAGATTAATCACTGACTGATAGGAGATTAACAATTTTTTTTAATGTCCCTAGCACCATATAAGAGAAAACTAGATTTGGTTCACATATAATCCTAAATTATTTCAGGGCAGCAAAACCCAAAGAAAGGAACCCAAACAAAGAAACACTTCCTTCTCTAAACCTAATTGCCTCTCCAAATAAAAACAAAAAAAAAAAGAAAGTACCATCAAGCACAGGTCTGGTGGTATAAAGACCCATTTGTGGTGGTGGGTGGGTCAGCAATGTCCTCCTTTCAGATTTTACATTTTAGTGCAATACATGGGTGGTGAAAATTTTAAATCCTCTCAACTTCTCAAAGAAGCAATTCAAACAAGTACAAACCAGCCGAGCTGCATGACAATTAAGATATTGTATTGTAAAAGCAGAGACATTTTTAGACTTCCTGATAGTTTTCAGCAGCATCTCTATGAGCAGCGCAGCTAGGCACAGCACCAAACACGTCCTGCTCAGCAGCCCCTCGTGCATCATGAGCTTCTGCAGGGGAAGAGCAGAGCCCTGCACCAAGGCCAGGAGGCACCTCAGGGGTCTGGCTGCCAGAGCCACCTCCCAGGCGCCGCCAGGGACCAGGGCTGCTGCTGGCTGCAAAACCCCGTTGGCACTTCAGGCTCCACCACAGTTGACACTGGTTGGTGCAAGGGAGCAAATCTCAAATGGTAGCTATATTTCTTGTATGCAAAATAAAAAGCATTACTTAAATCTCCTTCAAATAAAATAATTAAACACTAGTGGAACCAAACAGGGACCAAAAAATGGAGTTTGTTTGGAGGGACATTATGACTTCTGGGAATTTTGCCAAAGACTGTACTGATGCTGTAGATACTGCATGGCCAGAGTTAGATACCAGACAGCATGTCCAGCCTCCGAAACGACAACTTTTATTTTATTAGAATTTTATAGAACTCCAGCAAAGAAATCTAGAGTTCCTTCTTCTCCAAGTAAGAGCGACTCACACGTGTTCCTGTATTAGCCAAACACATGCTGAAGTTCCCAAGCAGTCCAAATGGAGGAGAAAAACTGCCATATATGGCAAAATCCGTCATATATGGGGAGGATGGAAAAACCATGCTGTACGGAGGAATACAAAAAAAAAGCATTTCTGCCCCGAATTTCTGAGCTATTGTTTACAAGGGAAAGTTCCTGAATTAAACTGCATTTTGAATTTTTGTGCAAACTTAGTGAATCTTTCCAATCCACAATTTCCTTGAGATTCTTACATGCAAAGGAAGATAGATTACTTATAGAGTGCACCTCTAAGCATGCATATATTTGTGCACATCCCCCCACACACATGCAAACACACAACCTGAACAGAGCAAGGGCCAGGATCTTTTTAAGGATATTCTGCCCCAAGCTGCTTCCAACTGTGAGACAGAGGCAGTGTCTCTGAGACCAGACCCCTGAATGCCCGGCCACATTTGCACCTTCTGTAAAAGGCAGGTCAAAGAGGTAACTCAACTGCTGCAACTCTCTACGTAGGAATATGTGTACTTCAACCTGACCAAAATGGATATCTGGACTAAAGTGACTCCCTGAACCTGCTGTAATATTAACTTAGCCTCTCCCATTTCCCATCTCCAGTGTCTCTGCCTTACCAACTAAAGGAGCTTGCTCAAACTGAAATTTCTGTAATTGTTCAGTAACTTTCAATATTAGTAATCTATTTTTGAAATTACTGAGAAAAGTAATAACTTTTCTCAGTAAAGTTGACTAAAACAAAAGGGAACCCAAAAGCAAGGACAGCCACTAACCTGGAAATAGTATTTGTGGGATGGGGGGAAAGGGTGTCAGCTGAATATCACATCTGAAATTAAGCCTTGGAAAAAGCAAAATAATAAAGAGCTCAAAAGCTCCAAAGAAACAGGG
>JAWLRI010000460.1:3805854-3819291 GCA_034781795.1 Crypturellus tataupa | reverse complement strand
AGCTGAATATCACATCTGAAATTAAGCCTTGGAAAAAGCAAAATAATAAAGAGCTCAAAAGCTCCAAAGAAACAGGGGAAAGGTATGAAAAAAAAAAAAGGCAGGAATACCAAATGTACCTTTGGGAACACAAGTGTCTGAAGAAAACAGAAGGCACTTGGAGTTGGTTACATTGCCTTTACTTTGGGTAGTTAGCATGCAGAGGAAGGTCAAACATGGGCTGAAAAGAAAAAGCTGTTTGCTAGAAACAGCTTGGTGGTGAACATACCCCAGGGTGCTTCCTACCCTAAAACTAAACTAAATAATCAAAGGAGTAATTTTCAGAGGGGTAGCAGAGAGGGTGCATCTTTATTACTCAATTCCTTCCCCACAACCTCCACCCCTCACATCAAATGTGTTGAGGCAGGGTTAAAAAAAAAACAAAAAAAAAAAAACACTCTCAGGATTTGCTAGGTAGAGCAGCAGCTGCCACACTTCCACCAGCAGAATACATGCTGGTGACTGACAGACCTCCTTTCCTTACTCAAAGATATTTTTTTATGATGAGTACAACAAAAAATGTGCTGTTTCACCTCTATCTTAAGTATGTACTTTGTATTTGTACTGATGCACAAAGAATATAACAGCTGTAAAGTGGAAGCAAACATGATCCATTTGACAACATATGGGAATGAAGATGTCTGTCAAGGCAATTTGCACCCAATGAATTTTTGAATGAGTTATGTTCCTCAAAATTTAGACTAAAAAATTGTAATTTGTGGGGACACAACTTATGATTTAATACACTGTCACTCTCCACAACAACCATGAGCACAGCAGCAATGAAACTTAAGCAGGAAAAATAATAATTAAAAAAAAAGATGAAAAACAAGACATGACATCTTGCTGTATGATCAGAGATACAGCTTGGGCTGACTTACCTAAGTAGATGGTCTATGAAAAGTAGTCTTCTAAAATTTAATTACAGTTTTTAAAAATGTATGTTTATTGTATATGTTTTAAGAGAGCTACAGGCAAACGTGCAGGGGCTGCAGAGCAGGAAGGCCGTAGGAGTACTGCACCCTAGACAGAGGGCTGAACCTCTTAACCAAGGCCAGCTAACACAAGGGCAATAATAAAGCTGGGCGTGAAAGGCAGGAAGTCATAGCCACGAAGGAAGGGCAAGCTCTACTCACAGAACTTCTCTTCCACGAGGTCTGTGTAAATTTGTCAGCATGCAAACACGTTGCCCCTGTAGGTTTTTCGTTGCTCTTCTGGCAGTTGCACCTAGTGGCCTTAACCCCCACCAAAAAAGAGAAAGAAGAGAACTTATTAGCAAATAATTAAGCCTATTATAAAGCAGAACCAAGGCAGTGTAGTACAATATCATTAAACCAGAGAAACTAATACTTACAATACTACACATCCATTTTCTTCAAATGTATGAATAATTTAAAATAAATGTTAACTTCTGAATTGTATTTTTGGTTCACTTGAATATCTAAAATATCACATTCAGGTCACCTTAAAATAACAGTGAATAGAAGTTTAGTCATCTTCATGGCAGAGTTTCTTAGCTGTAAAGCCCTTCAGTTACTACAGCGATTAGACAGTCTAGTAGGAGGGGAGAGACCTCTCTGAGGACACACAGTGCCTTCCCTTGCTCTCTGAACAGCAAGAGCAAGCGTACTAAAAGCCATGCATCCTTCAAAATGCTAACTGGCAAGACAGATTGTTTGGATGATCTGGAATACTACTGAGAAGCAGAGAGGCAGGTCTTAATCTACTTTTTTTTTTTTTTTTTTGAATGAAAGTCCAAGAAGGAAAAAGTAAAAATTAGAAGCTTGACCTTCTTAAAGCCTTCATAAGAACTGGATATGAAAGTTACACCCTGTGGCACACGCTTGAGAATCTATTAGATATTCAACATTATACTTACAAGTTGATTCTCTAGCCGGTTGATTGTTTCATCCTTTTTCTTCAGTTCATCTTTAAGCTGCTTGATCTCATTCAGCAGATCTTCTGTCTGCAATAGAACAGAGGCAAGAGGAAGTTTTCCATGAAGGCTACGCAACTGGAATTCACACCTCCACAAGGCACATTAAATCAGACATTTATGCAACTCTGGCCGTAATATTAGCACATACTTTCCTTCCCAACTTGTCATGCTCTCCTCCTGTTATTCACATGCTGACATGGGCTCCATGTGTACAGTCTAAAGAGTGAAGAAACTTGACTAGAAATCTCTATAAATTGAGTTGAATTAACCCATGAAGCTTTCAGACTACTCACCTATGAACAATCCAGCTGCATTTCTGAGGCCGTGATTCACCCACTTTGTAGATGACTAGTAGCTTGGAGGGGAGCAACCCTGGCCACCAAGCACTACTTATCCTCTTATTTATCCAACAAAAGAATATCAAATCTTCACACTGAAGTGTACTGCTATTTAAAGAACTTACAAATATAAGTATAGCTGTTTATTCAATGCAAATAACATGATAGTTTTGAATATATTCTATCCAAGCATGAAAGTACAACTTAAATATGCAAGTGTCTTTTAATTTTTTTTATCATAATGTATTTTTAATATATTTTGCAACTAAAGCTAGGTCATCCATTGTGAGGTATACATGCATTTGGGATTCAGTTACTATTTCCATTTGCCTGTATACTGTTTTTTGTCACTGGTGTAGGATAACATCCAGACTGATTTACTCTTCAGTTAAAGAGCAAAGAAGGCCTGAATGTTGATAATTTAGAACTCAGTGTTGCTACACCCCACCCCACCTACGCAGTGGGAGCAAACATTTTTAATTCTAAAACTAGGATTTGGGCAGACAGACTTCAGATAAGGATAAGATTTTAAGTGTCCTTGCCTTTCCCTTAGGATTGCCCCTTTCTTAAGGGATAATGAATTTAGCATTATTTCCTTCCTTTAAGTGCAGAATTAGTGACCTTTTATATTGATTTTACAATAAGAAGCCTGAGCAATGCTATAAAATCTTACCATGGCAGAGAGCACAACATTTCAAATCTGTGACCATGAAAGAAGAGGAATGCATTTTTGATTTTATGCGTTGTTTTTTTTTTTTTAATTTGGTTGGTTATTCTGTTTTTAAATTCTCATAATCACAACTGCATTATCTCATATAAAACTCACTGAAAGATATTTTAGACTGGAGTATAGGGTAACAACAAATGTACTGAAACACAGCAAGTATTTAATTTTGATGCGATTACACTACAAAGTAAAAAAAAATTCAAAATTAGAAAACATTCTAACACTTATCAAATAGAAATTTTTTTAAAGAAATTACTCTGCAGCTGTTAATTTTCACATCTACAAATATGAAAAGACAAAGTTATTTCAATTATTTAAACTGTACATGAATGTGTAAACATGAATCTTGAAAGGTAAATAAATCCATTTTAACAAAACAGGCTATACGAACACTTGCTAGGTTTGCATTTAAATGCAAGCAGCACCACTTTTCCATGATAGAGAAGTTGATTTTCTCTTTTACAAACAAGCTTCTATCTCTATTCTGCAGGAGTGAGTGTTATTTACCTTAAAAGTAGATTCAGCTTCTTGTGGTTCTGGACTTGATGGAATGGAGAGCGCAATGTCCTGGAGTGACACATTTTCATCATCCTGCCAGAGAAAACAAAACAAAAAAAAAAACACAAACTCAAATCACTTGCTGAAACAACTCTTCAAATTTCCTCTCAAGAATGGAGTAAGCACCTCTCTGGGGAACCAGTTGCAATGTCTCACTTCCCTCTCAGCAATTTCTTCTCCCCTCGTATGAAATAGTCATGCTTGCTGCAGCAGGTGTCCGTTGCTTAAGCAAGGGCCATAAACAGCCTTTCTTATGAATCGACAGCATTAGCTGTAGCTGTTGAGAGTTGATTCTGTGCAATAACACGACAACTGGCCACTACTTTTATGCCAAGACAGATCATCCTTTCACATTTTAAAAGCTTATTTTCCTTCCTAACCCATACTACAAATATATCCAAGTAACTTCAAAATGCGCAGGGACAATGTTTCAGCTAGGAGCTCTTAACTAAAATAGTCACATTTGCTACTGAGCAGACCTATACAAAACTAATCCACAGCCATCAGATTAACATATCAATTATGAAAACCCAGCCCAAGAAAAGTACTTTTTTCCCCTCTCACCAAATGAGCCATGAATTCTGCAATTAATGACAATGGTAGAAACACTAAGGCCTTGCAAAGATGCCAGAAGATCATGGTCTAGCTCCGTCCTGCAGCTTTTACACTGCCACGTGGGAAGGGCAGCAGCCGCGAGCGCTGCTCTGTGTCTGCGGGCTCAACCTCAACAACGCTGTTAGGTTACGGGGCAGAGTCAGGGCCTGAACAACTGACAAGCTTTACTCCCATGTTTGTCCTGTGATGTACTTTAAGTCCAATCTAGTGTGACACTTACCCACAGCGCAATTACTGTGCAATTATTCTGTGGTCCTAGACAAGCACAACTCCCACTTCCCTGGGAGGAAACATCAGCATGTATCTAAAAAGCCAATCTCAAACCACTAACAAGGCTGAGTCGGCAACTCCCCAAACCCACAAGAGGAAACCTGCAGCTCAAGTGCTAAATGTAATTGCAATAAATAAATAAATAGATTTATGTTCTTTATGCTTCTTATTCCATAGGAAATATTTCTCACGTTCATTGGACAGAAATAACTTTTTCATTTCGCTTCTAAAGGTAACTCGAAAAGGAAAAAAAAAATAAAGTTCATGAACTTTAAGTCAGTTGCAGACAAAATATGTGTAACCATCTAAACATGGTTTAGATGGTGAAAATATCTACTAAAATATCTAGAAAAAAACATACTGAAAATGCAAATACTAAGACCTAACACAGTTCAAAAACTTTAATGTGGTAAAAGCAATTAACTTCTTAAGTTCTATGTAAAATCATATGTAAGCACAAAACCTTTCAAACTAATTTTCTTAATAGATAAATATTTTTGTAAAACAGTAGCATTAGAAGGAAAACAAAATCCTCAGTCAATGCATTCAGGCATTCCTGTTCTATTTATTTTTAAACATTATTGGCAGTTTAGGCATGAAAATAACCTGTAGTACATAAACTGAGAAAGGATTAATGTTGCAGATGTTTACATTTATTATGTAGGGATAGTCTTCATTTCTAGATGTCATTTTCAATCTCCTATAAATTCACATGTATTTTCCACACGCAAAGTTTATATCTGAGTATATCCTATTTTCAGAAATAATCAATAATATGAAAGTGAATGATCGCTTCACCTGTGGGGGGAAGAATAAACCACACACTAACTCTCTTTGAACACTGTTAGACTACTCAAAAGACTATCGGGTTTCTGCAAAAAACACTTACTTCCTATTTTCTTGAAAACAAATGTAAGCATATTAAAGGAAAGTCACAATTTATCACCTCTTTGTTTTACTATTGAACTGCACAGACTGCCTACACAACCAAGGCAATGTCAAAGCCTAAACCACAGCTATCAGCACCTGGTTTCACGCTGAATATTATTTCAGCTTCATGCTCCTCTTCAGAACCTCTCCGCAGAGAGAGAATACCATCCCCATAATAAAAAAATTAACATCTTTTTTTTTAAAGATAAGCTACTGCAGACCAGCTTATTTCATTGTTCTACAATGAAATCGGTCAAAGTTACAAACTTCCATGCCCTCAGAGGTAAAACTGCAGCAATCCTTTCTTCCCCCAAAGTTGCAGCTCTTACGCAGCTTATGTCTCTGGACAATTTATTTTAGTGTACTCATTCTCAAAAGTTAGTGCCTAGCTGGAGGGTTAACATTCTCAAGTCTACTTCTATCATTTTCGTTTCATCCTCAAAACACAGGCTAAAGATTATGGGAATAAGTCTCCAGCATGACTGTTGCTGTTACATTACAATTCACCCAAACACAAACAGTCTCAAAATAGAAAAATGTTTTAAATACTGCTTAGTAATTTCCCCTGCCACATTTCACAAGTGTGAAATCTCTGGCATGAATGACATACAAATTCCCATGCATCCCTTACCCGTTAATAGGAAGTAATGGCCTCCCAAACCCCCCAAAATGGGCTTATTTTTCTTGAGAAGATGGCATCCTAAAAATGAATTTTTCTTCATTAACAGATTATATAGAAAGTATCAAATGCAAGTATTTAGTCAAAAAAGTCTAGTTAAGAAAGCTTTCCAATTTACTCTATTGATGAACAGCACAACAGCAGAATATTCTACCTGCTTCAGATCGCTGGTCTTAGAGCACTGCAGCATTTCTGCTGTAAAGTGATTCAGTAACTCAAAAATGCCACATCTGGTTAGCATCAGACCAGCTGATACTCCTTCAGCAGTCACACGTACTCATTTATTGTGCCTTGATCTTGCAGAAGAAAAGTGCAACCAGAAGAAAAAAGCTACGCGCTGACTATCCACATCACCGCAGCCCCTGGAGCGGGTTTCCCGGCTACACCCGGCCATCTCCTCGCTCCACCTGAGCGGTGCAGTCAGCCGCACTGCCTGCGCCCACACTCGCCCTCCAGCCCTTCCCTTCTTCGGGTCATGTTACTGGCAAGCAAGTGGCTTGAACCTGCGCTTCTTAGGAACCTGCAAGCAGAACAGCAGCTGGAAACAGCTTTGGAAACACTCCAATTTTCCTGATGCCCTCTGCTGTTTTGGTTTAGTTAGAAGAACACACATACGACATCTAAGAAATTATTTCCAATACTGCATCAGAGAAAACCATGGAACTAACAACTTAAAAAACAGCCATTTTCATTGTTCTACTATATTTCAGATTTCCCTGTTACAAAAATCAAAGCATTCAAGGCAAACATAATTTCAGTGATTATTTTAAGAAGTTGAGCAGGTCAGGAATGTTTTATAAATATCTTTAATTTATATGTTTAATTATATATTTACTGTTTTCTAAAGTTATTAAAAAAAGCTTTCCTCCTCACAGAAAGGGCTTTGAGGATCTTCCAACTGTGTTAACTCCTTCACGATTTTGTTCTTGTGCTTATTTGAGATAAGACAGAGCAAGAACCACTGCTGCCAATCCCAAGGTCAGAGAGGATGGGCTAGGGCAGGATGCTGAGAGCAGAGCTCCAGGGCGTCAGGACTGCTGCAACCCCTGCTTAAATGAGGATGTTCTGATACGTGAGCACTACAGTCCCGACGGAGGGCTGCAAGGCAGGAGGAGGAAGGACGGAATATTTAAGATTAGAACTTTTTTACTATTGGGAATACAAATGAAGTATCTTAGTCAATATTTAAGGAGCATTGACATTTAGATACTGACTGTTAGTGAAGACTTTCGAGGTATTTTCTTACTACAGAAAATTAGCACTTCAGTGCTTCATGTCTCCAGCATCCACAGCCTCTCTGGGAGCCCACTGGGTATGCGTTTACTATGCACTATACTCTGCAGCAGGGCACGTCACAACTGATTAAATAATCATATACAATTTTAAGTATAATAATTTCCTAATAAAACTAACTGTTCCTGTGAGATCCCACACCTCTCCAACTGTATTTCCACCCGAATTAAAGAGTAACTAGTGCAGAGAGTAACCCTGCTAAAAAACATAACTGGAAAAGGTACAAAAACATTTAAATAGATAATGTAGAAGGAGAAAATACAAAAACTTTGTTTCTTTTGCTAAAGGTAGTATCTGAAAGGATTTTGTATCTTGCCTTCTTATTTTGCTGAAAGAAAAGGCCTATCATACGAAATAGATACTAAAATGCTACTTAATTTCACTATTCAGACTGCTAAAGTTCACTTTATTTTAAATCATCATCAAGTAGATTTTTCTAAAGAATAAAGTCTTCTCCAGGACCCGAAACTACTTGGCTACTCCAGGTGCAGCGTTAGGCAGTGAACCCTAGGCTCAGTGATTGAACTGTCTGTGTGCTGAAGCCAGTACAAACTCTAATGACTTTCCTGTTCCCTCAAGTGCGCATCACTGCTGGAAGGTGCATTTTATGCATCTTCATGCAGTTTATCAGTTCACTATTCAGACATAAGCTTCTAAGAGCAGTTTTTCCCTCTCTGGCACTACCTTATTTTTTGTACCATTTCCCCATCAGACAGACAAAAGCAGAACTACAACCTCCACCTTTCTCACTTACCACAGGAGCTTTGCAACAATTTAGCAAATGCCCACATTTCAAAAAGCACACTGACATCCTTGAATTAGTTACAAAGTTGATTTGTTTTTCTTGTTTTATTTTTGCTTTATCATCTTAGTTTCAGGGCATGACGTAATTTTCCTCACACTGTGGTGTTAGAAGAGGACAGGACTAGATGTAACATTAAACACAACATCACATAGATATCACAGACATTTTTCAATACTGACCTCCAAAGAAAGAGTCTTGTGAACTTTAAAGGAAGGAATGAAAACAAATCATCACAGCTGAAATTTCACCTTCTGCAGAACCTCCCCATGGCTTATCAGCTCCTACCAATTAGACCAGTTTTGAGGCTAAACGTTAAAAGCTCCTTAAAAGCTTGTTGTAATGCACTGTTTTCATACACCAAAGAAGGTTAAACCTCAGCATTTCCAAAAAGGAACTGTAAGAGGACTTGCTGAGCTCCTTGTGGAAACATAGAAAGGTGAGAAGAGTGAGGAAAGTAAAGCTTTAAGAAAAAAACCTCAAGGAAATTTTATTCAATGTGATAAATTTTTTTTGTCTATTCTACCCTCAGCTTTTTAGCATTTCACTAATTACAAGGCTGACCATGTTCTTTTTCTTCTTCCAAAATTACCTTTCCTGCGTCACAGAAGCAGAATAATATTACTTAATATTTTTGCAGACAGTAAAGAGCTTAAAAGGTAAAAAGTACTATTTCAAACATCAATAAAATTAATTTACTTCCTTAAACATTATAATTCACTTTATAAAGAAAACTATGACAGCAAAGCTAGGCCAAGGAGAGGACTCGCCCGTTTACGGGTGCTCTCGCTTTTCCCTGGGCTTTTGCTCCGTATGTAGCAGCTCACCTGGTGCAGCACTCTCTTCAGTTTCAGTAACTGCGTTTTTACAGCTGTGCAGTCTTGGACCATGTGCCGAAGCGTCATCTCATCGAGCATCACAGCGTTCTCGGGTAAGCCCACCAGCTGCCGAGGAGCCTGGTAAAAGTTGGGTGCTCCGTAACTTTCAAAGTGGCCAAGGGGAGACTCCAGGTAGTTTGATCCCCTGGCAGAAAATACAGAGATGGCACAAAAAAGCCAGAGTGCATTTATTAGAAGTGTTAAGTGACATGAGCTGTACTCATATTTGTGGTACACAGCGACAAAGAAAAATCAGAAAGTGCCAATAACAATTCAGTAAATTGTTGGGCCTGGATAGTCTTATAGTTCTTAGCTAGCATAAGAACTATAGCACTGTATTTAATTTAAAACAAATTAATCCGTAAAGCTTATCTGAGCCTATAACATGTAGGTCATAAAACAGTTCAATATTCCTTCTTTGAATACATCCAGTAGTTTAAGCAAAAAATTTTAGTAACATACAGAAGTAGCAAACCACATTTTCAAGTTAATTTCTGCTCAAGGCAAAAAACCACACATTTCAGTTAAAAATCCCTGACAAATTAGGAGGGTTTTTTTTCTCTCCCTTCTTCTTCAAAAGAATTGTACATCACAGCAGTGTTCTCCCACTCAGACACACTATCTATAAACACATGACTATTCTGAAAGTGCCTTGTATTCAGTATCACCTGAGGCCCATCAGGGCAGAAGAAATTTCTTAATACACCAATTGCATTTTCTAACTTCTTGGAGAAAATAAGTTAGTTTAACAGGACAACAGGTCCTTACCTGTTCAAATCATTTTTACTATGGATATATTGATCAGGATTGCCAAGATGATAGTGATCCTGTGTATTCCATCGCTGTTGCGGTGCTCTTTTCCAGAATCCTTCCCCATGCTGACGAGCACTTCTGTCTTGCCTGTCATAACGGCTCATATTTTCCTCTATACAGAGCATAAAGTTAAAAAAGAAAAAAAAAATCTAAAATTCATTCCATATATCAAGTAAATACGTAGTTATGATGGGCTGTTAGCAGGTGCAATGTAAAATCTGATTTCTTTTTGTCTCAACTGAGCAAAAGGGTAAATTTGAGAACTGCCAGACTAGCATCAGCAGTGATCTTGCCTTTCTACTAGCATATAAAAATTGAAGTTATAGGAATATGAGTAACCTGTAGCAGAAATTAGAGAACTTCATGTTAATTGCATTTCAGGTCTTGCTAGAAAAATCAGTTGTACAATATAAAGCTATAGAGAAGGAGGAGGGAAGGGAAAAAAAAAGAAATCAAGAAGTCTTTTCCTATCTCCATTACTGACATTATGTTCAGGCCTTTGGGAAGTTAGAACAGTATAAGACATGGAGGGAAAACATCTTAGAAAAGGCTTTCCAAAGAGAAAAAAGGGGGGAGAACAAACAGTTTCAATACATGCATATTATAAATCTATTTTATCTCATCCTATTCTTCTGACCTGTGTTTCAACTTTTAGAGAAGTTTAATCTTTATTTACCCGGACTGTAGCCATGATTTAAAATAACTAAAATAACCTGAAGCAAAACAGCTTTTGTCCACTTTCGTTTAAGGAATCTATATTTGGCAACAGCTTGGAAACCACGAGAAGCAAAGCCAAAAACTGCTGCCCGTGCAGCGAGACGCAGCAAAACACTGGGAGCTCCAAGCCCCGACTCCGCCGCGGCACCTTCCCCAACTCCGCTTACCCGCAGGGCTTCCCCTCGCATGGTCGGCGCCGGCTGGGAGAGAGGGGCGACCCGAGAGGCGGCCGCCCGCGCTGCCCGCTCGCGCGGGGCTGCGGCAGACGCTCACGCAGGGAGAGGCCTTCCTTCCTGCTCGGCTCCCGGCCGGCGCCACTGGGCCCGGAGCCCAGCTCTGCCCAGGACTCGGGCCTGCCACCCTCGCTCGCGGCACATACTTGTTCAGCTAGAGCCGCTGCTATTAATAGTGGCGAGCGGCACCCCAGCCCCTGCGCGAAAGGGGAAAGTTTCTGCAGACCCGGGAAGTCTTTTAAGGCTGACGTCAGTTAAATCAAAACTGGGAACAAACTCCTGGCAAAAACTACTGTTAAATGCCATAACAAATACTCACGTCTAGAATTCAATCTCATCAGCTAGCTCAGTAGAAGTAGATAAAACGATAACTTAGCCGCTTAAACTCACCAAAGATTTGTTTTCCTTTAGAGGCATCCTCCTTCAGCTCATAATGCATAATTGGAATTCATAATAAACCCTCAGTAAACTTAAAAATAATTTCATTATTATATTTTTCAGCTTGGGCAAATGAAATTAAGACTCTTGTATAAAAACACCTAAGCATCAGCAAAACAATGACTTATTTTTAGTGGTGGTTGCTTATTTAAGGAAAAGCTTTAGAATTTTTGCAATGGTTGTCATAGTCACAAGACAATTTCCAACTGTATAAACATTACCCAAAGTTAGTTTTTCCAGGATATAGGTGTAACTTGGCTGTATTGATGTATTCCATAAAGCAATGAAGTAGAAAAGTACTTTACCTTTAGCTACATTACAGATATTAAAATATATTCATCTTTTGCAAAGATTCTAATGTTTTTTTATGTAAAATTTTAGTATGCAATTAAAATAAACTTTTATATTTTAAACAGTTTTTAAATTACTGTTGCATATACACTGCATGTTTTATAAGCAGGACTTGTAGCAAGAACCTGACCACCCCTTTCAAAGGTTACTAACTCATGACTTACTAACCTTTGTCATGAGGTGGGTCCTCAGGTAGGTCCACATCAAGCATGAGATCATCATCATCAAGATCACATGAATCAAGATTATTCAAGATATCCTACAAAAAAAAATGTGAGAGAAAGCTGCTTTCATGATAATTCTACTGCCACAAGAAAGCTTATCCCAAACCTTCGGTGCATTTCCCCTCAATACATAACCAATATTGTCAGCAACTCTTTTAGTGAGGGAATCAATCTTAAGACCATTCACAAAAACACTGATCATCAAATCTCTTGTCATCTGATTCAGTAACAGTGCTGCATGAAAAAAGCTGGATCAAAAATATGTTCTTCTGCCAAAGGAATGGTCCAAAGACTTCATTAATAAGTTCATTAAGATTCTGCCTGTCCTGCAATTAACACTCCTCGAAAACAAAATAATTTTGCTCAGAGTTTAACAATGACTTTGAGAAAAACAGATGCTAAATGACCTTAATTCATCTCTCTTGGTATAGGAATCCAAAGTTTTTAACTTCACTCAAGGAAGGGGTCACGTGAAATCTGCATCATCTAGATTTAAATAGTCATTTAAATTTCAAGAGTCTTGGTGTTTAGACTCTTTAAATTCATATAAAGATTGTCACAGAGCAATAAACTATTCAATCATAATTAATATGTATCTCATAAGGCTGAACAGCAGTTAATTCAAAATTCATCCACTCTTAGCCCTCACAATGGGTGAGGAAACTCAAAACAAAACCGCAGGGCTACCTGCATTACCTGTGATTTCTCCAGGTTGTTTTTCTTCAGAATCCTTGTCTAACCAAGGAGGGTGATGCCTCTACATTTCTCTATATACATTACTAAGGTTATCTTCTGCTTAAGTAAGAAACAACACGTGGCCTTTTTCAGGGCTGGGAAATAGCACCTGAGCCCTTTTCCCGCTGCCAAGGCGGCTCTTGTGTGCAGCAGCAGCAGGCCAGGGCCTACACTCCTTTCCCACGTTTTGTCAGTCAGGGGAGACTCGAAAATTCCCAAGGTTTTGATAAGAACTTACGGCTTCCAACAGCTTTTTTAGCCAACATAACTTAAAATATCCAGTTATCAGCACTACTACTTCCACAGGTAAGAGCCACAGCTTTCAAGTCAGCTATTTGATTTAGGCATCTCGCATTTGCCTATTTTCCAAGAGTAGAGACGCACATTTATTTAGGTCTATCAGTCTCATCTAAATATAGCCCACAGGACCAATATGAAGTATTAATTAAAATAACTTTTATTTATTTCTCATTGTATATCAACTTCATCAGTAAATTCCTGAACACTCACATGCAGAGGCTGTAAAACCAGATTCACTGGGAAAACTGTGGCTTTACCACATTTGTTGGCTTTGCTTGGCAGAGATGTCTGCCTGGAAAGGAGGCAGTTTAACAAGCGCGACGTGACGCCAAGCGTGGAGCTGCAGCCTGCTGCACCCTTCCTACGCTGTCCTCTAGCACACAAAGGGCGACTCTATTTGATTGCAAATGGAGGGAACAGCCTGGCAGATTTTAAGATTCTGTCATTTTACATTTCTGCAGAGGAAGTTACTGTTGACTTGAGGAAAGAGTATGATATGAAAAGTTAACACTTATTTTTTGTAAGACATTAGCAATATGTAAAGTTGGAAAACTGAGA
>JAWLRI010000460.1:3790366-3805754 GCA_034781795.1 Crypturellus tataupa | reverse complement strand
AGCAATTGCAGATCTTCCTGATGAATTGCATCCGCTACAGTATGTCCTATTTATCTAGTTACACTTTAATCTCTCTTTGCAATCCAACTGCTAACAGGTTGGAACAGGTTGGAACTTCAGCCTTGTATTTAGTTGTTCTTACAGTGCCATGAGGTACCTTTTGATGAAAAGGTACTGTAGGAAATATCAGTAATGATATTTTATGCATTTTATGACTTGCACAATGTAGACATGATTTAGTTATAAGCAACTCTGTCACTCTTCACAATCAGGCTAAAATTTTCTGTGTCCACCTCAAGGTAGTCCCTACTTCTTAGTAAGAGGGCAAACAGTTTTTTGGAAACTGATGAAAAAGAAGCAACTTTATTTGCCCATATAAACTCTTATTTAAAAAAAAAGTGTACTCTTGCAAATAACTTTAAGTTTTGACAAATTATCAATTTTAGATGCACAGAACCCTATTGACATTTGCACACTCACTCTCCATACAGTTCTACACCACAACTATAAATGCAGTAAGATCTTTGTTCCAAGTCTGCAGGATGTTTGATGTTTGTTAGATCTAACACTGCTAAATAAGCCTTTTTGTTGAAGTTATTAGGATACATTGAAAGTTCTACCTAGGTTTACTTTAAGTAGAAAGGAAATAAGCACTATTTTACAAAATTACTCACAAAACTCTAAACAGTAGACAGAGATACTTCTTATGACTTTAAGTGACATATGAAATGAGATTCAACAGACGAGATCTGAATAGATCAGTGAGATGAGAGAGGGGGAAGAGAACACAGAAATATTAATTATCCTGTTGAGACGTCACCATTTCACATGCACCATTCCCTACCAAGCATGGGAAACAAGTTACTTCCTCAGCACAAAAAGCTTTCTTTTACTGCCATCTAGTCTCCAGTAGGGAATCTACAAAAATGAAAGGAAGAAAGAAAACAAACAAACAAAAAAAAACCCCACAAACACGACTCAACAACTTCCTCCCCCAAACAAACAAAATTTCTCTTTTTTATGCTGCTAAGCTAAAAATTTGACTCCATGAAGTTTAAGACTCCACTCTTTGGTTTCAAGTGTAGGATTTTAAGTGCAAGGAAAACAATGCACCATATATTTTTTTTAATCAGCAATATAGAGCTACATGAAGTACATTACAAAAAAAATTGCTACAGAAAAATTATGCCATTTGTTAGTATAAAGAAAAAAAATGAAAGAACTAAATTCACTTTAAAATGTAACACAGGATATGCAGAGATACAAACTCATACTAGGCACAATCCTATGAAATACAAGAAGCGCTAATTGCTACCAAAGCTTGTTTGAGGATTTCATGGAACAACAAAAGCTCTGCTGTTCTCTCCCCACCTTACAAATCTAAACTGTCATTAAAGGCTACCACAGTGAAACATGGCAGTACAACTGAAGATGCCTTTCTTGTTTTTACTGACCAAACAGCATGAGAAGACTTATTGTGTCAGTTCCAAATCAAACTGCTTGATAAGGTGTATATGCCTTCCCATCCCAAAGGAAAAAAGGTAATTTGCCATAAAAGCTTGTTCACAAAGTGTCAGCCTCTCAAAGCAAAGAGATTTGTGCCCAGTAACATAATCATATAACCTCTTAAAAACACTTGACAGTGGGGAGATGTACATCACACATGGCAGACAGAAAAGCCATCTCATTAGAGGTACATCCGTTTCTCACTACCTGCACAGCTCTAAATTCGGCTCCAATGTTGCCAGCTGCAGTGGTGGTAGGAAAACAGGCAGGTGTATTGACAAGATGAAGACAATACCTTCAAAATCACGACATTTCCTACTATGCCATGAACTCCTGTGAAAGGATGATAAAGGAACACTGCTAGCTAAGGCTACTGAAACTAGTATCTACTCTTAATTCAGAAGTAAAACAAGTCATTGTTGTAAAGTGATTTTCACAAAGCAGTCACAATCTTAACTGTGGACACACTTACCAAGGCTGCTCTTCACCTAAGCAAACAGGTCTACATTACCTGTTCAGAGTGGTCACTAAATGCAAAGAGGTGACACCTAACTAGCCTTTGAAACAAGGAAACTTGACTTCAATTCTTCTCCAAACAAACACAGAAATAATTTTCCAAAAATAATTTTTATTCCTAAATGAGGATGGGAAAAATCAGTGGCAGAGAATTCTCTATTGTCATGTTAGAAAAAAATGCAGGCAGTTGTATAACTCTAACAAGAACTATGAAATTAGGTCAGTAAAACTCTTCATCTGAATTCTCAGTTTCATCTTTTCCAGTTTCTGCAACACAATGTGATATGTTATGACACAAAAACACACAACTCGGACATGACAGTATTAGCTTAAATGGAGGTTACCAGCAACATTACCTTCAGATAGTTGAGAAAAATGCTGGTGGGAAAACACCTTTCTGTGCTTGCCTCTGTATTCCACTCTAATCCTCGAGCCCCTCTATTTTGAAGCAGGAAAAAAGAAGCTTGAACCACTTGACAGAGCAAGACGATTGCCACAGCTCTCTCTCAATAGCATTCCCAGCCAAAACTACAGCTTATCAAACTGAAGTGTTTCCAGGGAATCCTTTTGTATCACAAATTCAGGCCTGATGCTTGCCATTATCTCAGAATGTTCCAATAAAAGCTAAAAATCTCACAATGAACTACCTGAGCTACTCTGGTGTCTGTTGCCAAGAAAAAGCTTGACCTAGAAACCCAGAAGTGATGCTTTCAGATAAAGTAGCGTGAAGGACCAGCGCATCATCCAATCTGTCGTGACAGGAGACCATTGGTGCCAAAGAGAATAAATGAAAATTCTCTGAAGAGAAGCAGAAAACACAAAATTCCAAACTGTCATTCCACATTAGTGCTGTTGTGTGCAATACAGTGCTGTCCATCTATCTCCAGTCTCCAGTAAACAGGCCACAAAGGGAAAAGAAAAAGACAAAACATAAATCACAAAGTATCTGGCATCCTCTGGGATTGCTTAGTTGTTTCCCAAGATGTTCACAAATATTTTGTTGTTTCCTACAAGAAGCCTGCATCCAATTAGACAGATGTGACTGGGATTTTAGTCACCTCCCATGCTGATCTACATGCCTCTCAGATGATTTCTGAAGCGCGTTTTATCTGTGAGCCTGAACACCTTCCAGGTAACAGGCAGGTAAAATGTCTTCCCTCTCCCCTGGCACTACATTCTCACAGTGCCATTATTCTGAAGCACTAAGTTCTAATACATATCCACAAAACAAATGGTTGCTACAGGGTGAGATTGCCCCGTTTCTTCCTCTTTGGATAGGTTATGCCACAACAACAGTCAGATAAACTTGGCAGCAGCAGGAAAATCTAAAATGCGTTAGGGCTCCTAGACATGGGCAGCATCTGCAGCTGTTGTACAGCTACTTCAAAAATCAAAGTTAGTATAATACAGGTAAAACCAGATTCACTACAATGACAGACATTACATTCAGCAGCTAAATACTACCACACTGAGGCACTAATGCCTTCTCCTTTCTTTCAGCCTCACCCCTGTACTAAAATACAGGGCATCAAGATTCCACAGCAGAAATTACATCAGCAATTAGTACTTGGGACACCAATTTATCCGGCAAAAAACCAAATAAATAAAATGCTAAAAATATATATTTATTAATATCAAAATGGTTTCAATTCAGAAATGGCAATGAATGAGGTGAAAGAATGGAGACTGACCATCAATACTTTTATATTTGAAGACCAGAACAAAATCAGATTCTCCTTAAAGGAAGTACTCAAAGCCATAAGAGGACACAAGGCAAATAGTTCTCTCTACTAATATATTGATTTACTAGCCAAAAGTTTACATAAAGGATATTATAATTGAGGAAAACATTAAGAAAACTCATGTATTCTAACATATTCTAATATAACTACAATCAATTAAAATCAATAGCAATGTGCAATTACAGTCAGAACTGTTCATCTGAATACAGACTACCAAAACCAGAAACTTCAGTCCTAAGTAGTTCCTTCAAAGTTCATTTTGGAAATCCAACATTCAGTTTTAAATGATGTGCAATTCTACACAACGGAATGCCAATTCATTCCAGCTGCTAAATGAATAAGCACATGCACCCTGTCTTGTCTCAAAACAAAACAGAAATCAGCACGGAGAACCAAAAAACTCTTAAAAATCTTGGTTTCTGTTCTGTTAATAGTAAGGGTTTAGGGGGGCAGTTCATTTTGTTTTCTTTCATTTGTCAAGAATATTGTCTTACAATTTTACATGCAATTCAAATCTAGAGACACAAACATATGTGAAGAACCATAATGTTTTTTTTTTTCCTTCCTGCAATCCATCTCTCTAAAATTTTCTTTGCAAGGCTTTTTCCTCTGCTTTTAGATAACTATAATCTAAAGCTACTCATTAGCAGCAGTGGAATGAAGAGACACTTTAATTATAACCCTTAGCTTGGCCCCTGCCCTAAAGCTAGCCAGGAATAGAAGGGAGAAAAGCCCATACAAAAAAAAAAAATAAAAAAAAATAAAAAAAAATATTTTTTTAAAAAGTACCTTACACTGCCCAACTGCTTTCCCCCATCAAACAGTAAAGCAGGTAGGAGGTGGCTGATCTAGACACGAGCAAACACTACAGCTGAACACAGGTGAGAATACATGCAGGCAAATATAATACTAATTTACAGAGCCATGGCAACTGATCTGTGAGGCAACAGTCCTCACACAGAATTAAGCATCAGTGACCTGATGCCAACTAGCAAAAACCAACACCTGAAAAGAGTACAGGAAAAGCTAATGAGCCCATCAATTAAAAAACTGGAAGAGCAACCCCTTTTAGAACGCTAACCAGCTGACCTCCTGCCTTGGAAAATGCAAGGGAAACACAGAAGCAGAGATAGAGAGGAAATCATTTTCTATTACAGAATTTGAGAATAAAAACACCTTCACCCAGACAAGTTCTCAAAATAAAGAGTAGCTACTTGGTTAAAAGCATCTTATCAGTCTTCTAAAAGTTTATTTAGATTTGTGTAACTGTCAAGCCTGTTCCACTGCATCACACACTTTCTTCTATCATTGTTGATTCACTTAGTAAAGAACAGAAGAGATGTCCCAAAAGAGGATAAATTTATTTTGCCTGCGACCTTAAAACCACACTCATCTGAGACTAGCAAAAACTTCTATTTTCGCCACCCCCAAAAGCAGCAGAAGTATTTTGTAGCCAGTTCAGTAGCCAACAAGCCCTTCTGTTGCCTTTCTAGTCTACTCCCCATTCTTGGGGTCACACTTTAGGGACCCACCTTAACTACCATCAGCTACAGCTGCCACCTCTTACCCACAATGAGTCGACAGCAGCTGCACGGCTGTATCACAGAGCAGCCTTTAACACTGGGGCTAAGGACGACACAGCCCACAAGGTAAACCACACCACGGCAGCAGGAAACAGCCCCACCTCGCCAGGACTCACAGCTCCTCACACCAGCCTGATGCCAGGGGACTCCGCCAGCAACTACGTGATTTGGAGATCTCCCTGGAAGCGTTAATTCCAAAGGCCTTTCTGAGCGGCATCAGCTCCAGCATTCAAAAATTCTGACGTCCGTCTTATTCAGTTGCATCTTGACATACAGATACGAACCACCTTTGCTCCCACCTCTCTAGCAGCTAGAAGCCAGCATAATTTGCCCACTTATCTTCCAACAACTAGAACACTCGTTATATTGATTAATCACAGTGATTCTCAGTCTTCAACTTTTTTTCAGTGTGCCTTTATCCTCACATCTGCCAGAGAGGAGCAATATGAAATGAAAGTACATTATATTAGTTTACCCAAGAACATAACTCTTCAGAAATAATGAAAAACCGTAGCAGTAATTCCTCTGCATCCTTAGACTAAAAATGATTGGTGTTTAATCTTTAGACAAAAAAAAAAAATGCAAGTATATCATGCTTTATACAATAACAACAAACACAGGAAACAAATACTGACCACTAAAGGGTAATTCAACAGACATTTCAGACCTATCATCTTCCTCAAATGTCAAGTTAACTGAAAATATATTTCTTCATTGTAAAAATACAAGATGCTTTATCAATATTTCTCTCATTTAAGATGAAAATCCACAAGCCCTGTGAATACACCAAGCCCTGTAATACTGAAGCAGCACTAATGGGATAAAAACAGTAAGTGGGGAAAAAGGAGAAAAAAAATACATCTTTCTAGATTCTTACTTACAACCTCCTTCTTTCTCCCCTGACTCCAAATCTAATAAACTTACTCTTCCAATTTTAAGCCCTTTCTAAAAGTAATTCACTTATAATAAAGGAAGATATACATCAGAGTGAACAGGAAGATATGAAAAGCTTCTAACACACCTTTGCTACATGACACTTGCAACAGTTTCTATCAATCAGAATATCTAAGAATGACTGATTAGTTCATAAATGTTAGAATTAATGTGGCACTTGCATGAGTCAAAAGACTACATAAATAGTCTAAAAGCATGAGTCTTTCACCTGTTTAATAATTTCCCTGAATATTTCAAAAAATGTTTCTCTTACAGGACATAGCATATTCATGCAGGACAAAGTTTAAAAATCTCAATTATCTTCTGGTACTTCTCAGTGGGAGAAGGGGGCATTTGTTTCTGCAGTGCCATATATCAACTCCTCCACTCCACCTGTATTTAGGAAAAATCCTAAATTGCTTTTCCAAGCTGGCCACAACCACCATGAGAAGATGCATACTCCTGGAAGCAGTAAACCGTCTTTAAGCGTTTCATTACAATTTAACATGAAAAATAAACCAGGAATTTGTCTAGAATTCACATCTCAAAATACCAAGCTGTCCCTTGAGAAAAAAGATGGGACCACTGGCTTCTGTGAAAAGAATTGCCTGCTAGCAGTTCCAACACTCCTTCACCACACAGAATAGCTCCCAGGCTCTATTCTGGCTAGAAAACATCTCCTTTAAGGGCACTGCCAGTAATGGCAGGGCTTCTAACATGCCTGAAATGTACGAAGCACAGGATACACTTGCTAATTCTTTTTGTTAGAAATTCTGAATGGTGATTTCCACATTAACATATGCGAGTTACTTAAGTATTTCTATGACAGGATGAACAGATGTACAAAATTTTCCCAAGCCAAAAGGAATGCTGAGGCTGGCTACCTGATGTCAGCTGGAGGATCACAGAGCTGCAGCTAGTCTCCATCCGTTCTCTAGACTGAATGATATTTGCTGCAAATTATTTATGAGCTCCGTAATAAAATTCTGGTTTGTATCTTGCATACCACATTCCAGACATATTAAAGACAGAGTCCTGACCTTACAGCAAGCCAGTTAGGTATCTACCTTAAAAATTTTATGCTTGAACTAACTGTGACAAATGGAATATATTTAGAGTCTGATATAGATAAAGGGAAATGGAAAAAGTCAGATGGGTCAGGCTTTTTCTTAGTTTTTGCACCACTGAGTTTCAAGATTCACAAGAGATTTGATATTTTATTTATTAAAATTAATCTCTTTTTTCTTTTTGAGTACAAATTGCAGAAAGATGTTACTCTAGAATTAGGAAAGATGTGTGTAACCAACTTATTCCAAGGTCATCAGTCGTGAAACAGAAGTTCCTAAACAAGGACATATTAAACAGAAGTTCCTAAACAAGGACAAATTTCAAAAACCTACCAGCTACAGAGGAAAGAAATAAATCAAGTATGAGAAGTTAACTCCATTTTTAAAATATACTTAAGCCATAAACTCAAACAAGTGTAAAATCACAGGTTATGTATATAAATACATACGATGCTGTTCATTTCTGAAGACTCGTAACTCCCACATGGATGAACACTTCCAATTGGCTCCAGTCCTTCTTCATCCCACATGTATGTGCCATCAGAGCTATCAGAGGGAGAGAGCTCAAAAGAAGAGCCAGCTCTATAATTCATGTCTGGAGAAATCATGTTCTCAGTAGTATGTTTTGTGCTTTCACTGTTGTCATCCACTGTTTAAAGAAAACAAGAATAGGCAGGATTACAGAAAGAACCCAATATTCCAAAGTACAAATTAACATGTATATTCTTGGCATGTCAGAGGACTGAAACTGTGTTGTAACACAGTCTATGATGGTGTTAACGTTCATCCTAGCAAGAACAAAGCTTAAGGTAGATTGGTTCCACCATCTAAGTATTCCTTCAAGCTTTTGCTAGTCTCTTATATTGCATTCACCTATCATGAAAAGTAGTTTCTGTAATTCAATATCCTTTTAAATACATTAGAAGGTACATCTAAAAGTGGATCTTTTGGACTCAGATCAGTGACATTGTAAATTATAATTTATCTGATTTAATTAGGCCCCCTATGCTTATTCCCACTGCTTAGATATAGCTGCAGGTGCTCCTTGCCTACAGAGAAAACAACACATACAATTTTTCAGAGACTAACAGTCCAAAGAAACGAACAACAAAGTAAAGATAAGAAGAATTCCAAAGGCCAATCCCAGGTGTTGTCAAAGGAGGTATCATTCACTCTTAACCCAAAGCAAAACAGCTCTTGTAAATAATGCTTAAGATAACTATCATGCAGAAAAAGTACTGTAAGAAATGAAATGGACCAGCCTAGAGCCACATTCTATTCTGAAACAGACCACAAACAATAGATTATGTAAATAACAACATCTTGATTTAGTATCTAAGAGTTCAAATAGACTGCAACAAAGTATTTACCAGACACGTGTATATCAAGCCAGTCCTCAGGGTTACAGTGAGATCCTCCACTTTCCTTGAGAGACGTGAACGGCTCTACTGGTGCTATGTTTCCATGGTCCAAATCTTGAACACTGCCCTCCTGCTGTTGTATCTGTATTGTTCTATTTGGGTCTTCTAAATCTATGAAGTCATCACTGAAATCCTCACTCAAGTCATTTTTTTCAGAGGATGACAAGGAAGATATAGATATTTCATCTCCATCATCACTCAAACACATGACTTTTGACCCGTGTTTTCCTATGCTCTCATGGAGACCCTCATCAGATTCTATTCTTTGAGTATCACTTTCTGTAATGCTCTTTTTCTCATTAGCTCTATTAATATTTGTTGAAATGTCAGAGTTCTCCATCACGCGTGTGTCACAAGTTGTACTTCTGTTGTCATCCACAGCCATACTGCCAGCCAATCGCTGTCTGGTGGGCTTCAGCAAAGAAGGGCGACTTAACCTGTATCCAAAAGAAGGTGCAGACCCAGGTCCGTTCGAGAGCGAGAGCTTCTTTGTACAAGGAGCTGACATACCAGCGTAGGGTCTAGTAAACCCATACTTTGTGGGCTCATTTCCATTGGGTACATCCAACTGTCGGGTATTTCTTGACAATAGAGTTGACCTCTGAGATGTCCTAACAGCTAGATTTTGACTTTGATAAGGCTTTGTAAGATCCGCAGCTTTATTAAAGGAATGTGATCTGGTTAAAGATGAAGTGGGAAGGAAAGAGTTTGGAATGGAATGTGAAAAACTTTGTGATCTTACCATTTTTTCACAGGAAAATGTCTTATTATTGTCTGTAGATTGTGCCAAGCTTTCTCCTGAACTGGTCCTTGCGGCACTGGAATTAGCTCTAGGTCTCTGCAAACCTACCATTGGCCTGTTTCCATAAAATCCATTTAAATGCGATTTTGGAGCACTGAGTCCAGAATATGAGGTCCTGCTTGCCAGAGTACCTTTGGTGAATTTTGCTGAACTAGAGAGTCCAGGCAAAGACTTTGGGTTTAGTTCCTCAGTAGAAGATACAAACATATTGGTCTGCTTTCCTGTTTTTGATGCAACTGAAGCAGTGCTGTTCAAACCCACCCTGAGCACATCCTTGCCCAATGCTCCCTGTGATTGGGGATACTTCTCAGAATCAATTAGTTTTTCATTACAGTTATGGTTAGAGTTGGACTCTCGTCCATTTTGATCACAAAGCTGATATTTATTCGATTTTCTCCAGTTGAAAGAAAAGGAAGACATGCGCACAGCACCATTGTGCTTGCTGAGAGTTTTGTCACCATTATTTCCTGATAAACTGACAGCTGTCCCATTCGGCATAGGTTGCAAGACACTCCCTAAACTTTTTGTTCCATATTTCGGTAGCCTGGAAACCAAGGATGTCCTGATTTGATTTTTTTCTTCCATGAGCTATTGGGTTCATTGGTCCTTACAGGGTGCTTGAATCTGAAAGGAAGAAAGGGAATATTAGAACAGAATCAACCACATATATTACATACTAGATGCAAATACGTAATATATAATTTATATTCTTACCATATCCACTTGCCTAGCCATATTACAAATACAGATATAGCTCACATTTCTTTTCCAAAATTAATAAATCAACAACAACAAAGAAAAAAAAAAAAAAACATAAAAACCTCCATGCTAGTTACCAAAAGTCATCTGGCAGTAATATTTTATTCGAGTTGCGCACACATGTATACATACACATGTACACTCTCAAGATGTTGGTTTTCCAGTTAAACTGTATTTTTAAATTCGTCCTCTCACCTTCAAGTCTTTAAAATAAGCTTGAAAAGGAAAACCATTATTTTCTTGACCTATTTTGAGTAGCAAACTTCTGAAGTTGAAAATATCCTCAAGTACAAACTAAAAAAAAAAAAAGGCAAAACAAAATTATTGAAGGATATCTTTAAAAGGCATTCAAAGATATTCAGTTGCTACCTTGGGAACTGCTCAACTCTTGAGGCTGGAGGAAGGAGAAGTTTCCTCAGAACTTTAGGAACATTAGCAGAACCGTTACGGTTTATAGAAAGTCTATTATCTATAAAATTATCAAATGCACAGACTACATAAATATGACTCTAAAGAAGAGCTTGTGAGAAAAGGCTCACTACTAAAAAAAGACTGCTTATGCATCAGGAGTTATTCATCACTAATTACCAAAAATTCACTATTTTTGTCACAGGGTCATATTATGAAGGCAAACGGTACATATGTTAACAATATCCTCATTCAAGGGAGTCTCCAAGCAGATTTGTCTCTTCACAGGGAAGCTGTAGCCTATTTTGGTCATTGTCTTACTCATCTACAAGAGCTGAGGTAAAGGGCCACAGATGCATATGGTATTTAAGACACCAATTCTAAGCCAAGGCCAGTGTTTGTAAGCGCATTTAAAATTTTTACTTCTGTGCAATAATACATGAATGTGCAAACCTAGCCCCAAAAGCCTGAGACACAAACATAAGGACAGCATTCGCTTCCATACACCCGAGAACTTCCATCACTCTCATTAGAAAAACAGGGTTTCCACAGCCTTCTTCACTGAAGATCCGGATTCGGACTGTATCCGAAGTTACAGTCCTGTTATTCTGGTAGATTACCTTAATATATTTAATATTTACACTTACGGCTTTATAAAGACATACCTGCTTTACAGAAATATCTTCACCTCTAAATTTCTTGCTTTGAGAGTTTTTGTCTGCTTACTTTGATATATTGCTTGTTGTTTCTTCCACACAGAAACCTTTTCTCTATACAACTTCATCCTTTAATTTATACAGCTAACTACATCTCTATGGTCCTTCACATTCAGCCTGTTTATTTTCCTGGAAATACAACATGAAGAGCTTCTCTAAAGACCATTTATTAAAGGCTTGAAATTTTGATAACAAAGCCTTGAGAAGTCTCCAAGTTCCAATCTCCTATCTTAAGACAAGCTTTAACCTGGTGTTAAATTCTATATTTGCAAGACAAGGTTTACTTTTATTTATGTGTAAATATCTTCCTTTTGCTAATCTGGATTTTACATATTAGCCTGCTCTACCTGTTGCTCTTACTAGTGTCAAGCTAGTTCAATAGTTCTTATGTTATTTTATCAAACATTACTCTTTCACACAGCTAGAAGAACTCAAAAAAAACCCAGCACAAAATAATGAAACCATGGCAATCATGATGAGATATATAGCAAGTAACATTATAGCTACATAAGGTGCAGGAAAGCCATAGCAAGTCTTACCTTAAAGTGAGTCATTCCCTAAGTAACAAGGCATAACTAAATAGCTCTTAAGTTAAAACAGAAGTAGCATTAAACCCATGCAAACTGAAGTGCCCTTAAGGTTTTGTACCTGAATACAATACCCCAGAGCTATACGTCTGGAAATAGATCTGCATGAAAAAAGATACAAAGAGATATGCATTCACAGAGATAAAGATAAGGCTTTACTAAGGGTTTCTAATATAAGAGAATCCATATTTGCAACCAGTGTGGTGCTTTTCCATTTACAAATTACTGTTTGGAAAGTCTAAGGTAAAGTGAATTCTTGCACACTGGAGATATAACCCTCACTGAATCTTACCCAGAAGATTCAGAAATAAACATAAGCTTAGAAGTAAACAAAACAAAGGTATTTTTCCTTTTCTCCGATTCAATTCCCCCTTATATCTTATTGTATACTAGCTGTTTTTATTGTATATTAGCTGTTTTAATTGTGTATTAGCTTGTTCCGGAGGGGCTACCACACCTGCAGTGACAGAAGCAGGAAAGGTGACGACGCCCCTTGTCACCCACACTCCACACTTCCCAATTCTCAAACAAAATTCAAACCCACACTCCCTGCTCTCCATTATGCAGCTTAATTGCCTGCCTATCACCACAGCCCTTCCCCTAACACACTCTAGAAAAAGCAACACGCAGTAAGTTTGTTGCAGTATTCCTGCACACCCATGGCATTTGTTTTATCCTTAAGCAAATACCCTCGAGAGCCACATTTCAGGTCCAGTGACAATTCATATTTTTCATGCTAAAAATTCCTTAAACCAAGAACAACAATCCCTTGGCCTATCCCTTCTTTCCATTTTTCTAGGCTGTTTACCTGAACATCATACAGTACCACAAAATTAAGCTAAACACTGAGCTACACATATGAGGAAATATATGCTGAAGAACTGGTCTTACTAAACAGGAGACATTTAAATATCTCTTCTGTTTCCTTTGCTACAATTACTAGCATTAAGAACATACCGAAACTTGAAGTCACACACCAAAATTTTCTTTAAATGATTCTTTAAGCAGTCTGTAGAAATTAACCACTTGATTTGTAATTTGGATGGTAATAGTCTAGCCTTCTACACAGCAGTAGATGAGTCAAGAGTAGAAGTATCTAGTCACAGAGAAGCAACATTCAGACTTAATTATAAATTTTAAAGTACTTGTTTCAAAGGGCAACCAGAACATCATCTTTTCCTACATAACAATTCACTCAGGGGAGAATGCCCAGGCAACCAAGCACATACTGAACTAACACCTTTCCATTACCTACATAAGCACCTCAGGAGGACTCTATTACGTGATATTGATTACAGATACAGTTTAAAGTTTGTAGAAAAATGGGCCAATATTTCAGACTGAAGACTGAAGATAAACCCTCAAATATAGCTAAGAGGCCTACACACCAGACTGGCAGAAGTGCTGAGCAGTCCACAGCTGCTGCTGACCTCACTTACCAAAGTGATTATATGTAGATTTAGGTGCCTAATGCTCTGCTTATGTCAAGAACACTGACCAACATTTTCTAGGACAAAAAAAAAAAAAAAAAAAAAAAAAAAAAAAAAAAAAATCCACAGTATTTCATTCATATGTTGCTACTCATAAAAAAATAGCTAACCTCCAGCATACTTGCATTCCTTACAAATGAAAAAGCTTTAATACACTTTAATTATATGTTAATATCAAGCATATTTTAATATCAGGTATGTCAGCCTGAAAGATACGTACTCTGTATCAAATACATACAGTAAAGAAAAAAGCATACTTTAAACTTTAAGTATTTTACACACAAAAATAGTCTTTGACTTCGTGATGCACTCATTCATGGCAGACATCATATTGAATAGTCATTAACAGATATTCCAACTCTTAAAAAAAAAAAAAGTCCTAGAAATAAAAAAAAAGGAAGATTTTTAAGTTAAATTAGTAATGTGCTAATTTAAACTACATACTTTAGGGATAAATCCCTTTTTGCATCTGTCTACAATCTCTTAGGTGACTGCCAAATTTAAATGAAGCCCTTTAAAGAGATTACTTTAATCCTCCAGCAAGTGCTGCAAATTAAACTTGAAAAGATGACCATACAATTCTCTAGCAAATGTGCTTATTCATCTACCCTTCATTAAGGGAAGGCAAAATATTATCTCAAGAAAGCTACACTGATAGCTTAAAACATTTCAGATAATTAAATCAGTTCCTTTAGAAGTCCTTGCCTTTATTAACTCCATCACTGTAATTGTTTTATCATATTTTCAATGCTGGGTGGCATTTCCTTGGTTCTATTTCACTATCATGTAAAAATTTCACCTCATTCACGTACTTCTATTATCAAAAATATTTACTCACATGAAATGAAGTACAATGATATCAAAAACTTAACAGTATCATGTTTGGTAGAAATTACTTCTCCTGAAAACCAGTAGAAAATTTGATCATCCTGGTGCTTTGTTTGATTCTCACCACAGGATTAATATTCTACAACATATTTGCAATTAGTTCTGTGTCTCAGAAATACAACTTTTGTTCAAAACTGTGAAGCTGTTTTTCCTGGAAAATCTTTTCTCATACTTCAGAGAGTGCGGGACTAAGCCCTTTTCTACTCTTCTTCCCTCAATCTTAACTATACTGATGTTCTACTTGGCTTCCAAAGTTTCTCCCTCAAACAGAGAAAAAAAAAAACACTTTTGCACAATGCTGCTGTATTTTATTTACTGTTGGTCAGAAAGCACAAGGCCAAGGAATATTAGTAGCACATGATAATGAATGCATGTGAAAGTAGAAGAGTACAAGAGAAACAAAGATTGGGCCTTCTGAATATCTAACACTGAAAGTATCTCTAGTCTATAGAAGGGAAAAAAGTATATGGCATTCCTTGCACTCTTTACAAACTATATTATTGTTATTCAGGGGAATGCTGTTTCCAGATGTTTTGAATGGCTAGAGGTCATAAGCACTTGCTAGAGGAGAAGAAAATAAGAAAGTGCAACTGAGTTTGCCATAGAAGAAAGCTGCTTGCAGAATCAAAACTCCATTTTACATCCCTTATGGGCATATTCACAATTGATTTTGCCATTAATGCTATTTGCAATGAATAACAGGCATCTCAAGGAGAAAGAAAAAAAAAAAAAAGTGTTACCTGATCCGAAATTTATACTTTGCAATACACTGCCCACTTGTGCTCTTTATATTAGTACAATATATTTTTAAAAGAGAAAATTTCCATGGAAATTTACATAAAATATTAAACAGTATTTAATTTACTGTAGGAGATTTAAGATTTTACTGAAAAACACCACAAGATTTTAAGAGAGAAGGCAAATCTTTCCTAAAGTTTCTCACATTGCAGGTAAGTTTGCACTGAGACTA
>JAWLRI010000460.1:3754319-3782211 GCA_034781795.1 Crypturellus tataupa | reverse complement strand
GGCCGCGCCCCTCGCCTCACCCTGAGGTCACAGCCGCCAGGGGCGGCCGTTGGGCTCGAGAGCGGCCGTTGGGCCACGCCCCGCCCTGCCGCGTCCCGCGTCCCGTGTCCCGCGACCCGTGTGCGGGGAAGGAGCGGCGGGGCCGTGAGGAGGGAAAGAAAGAAGGAAGGAGGGAAGGAAGGAGCCCGGTCACGGGTGAGCATCGCTGGCCGCAGCCTCCGCGCTGCGAGCTGCTGCCCGCAGGTGCCAGCCCGCGCAGGGCCTTCTTGCCTTTCTCCACACGTGAGGCAAAGGCGGCAGTAAACACACCCCGTGCACAGCACCGAGACCTGTGCTTAAATAAGGAATGATAACTGAAGCTTTTCATGCCTTTTTTTTTTTTGTCTGAAATTGAATATTCCGACCATATCTTAGTCTTAGAACAACTCTGAAGCATAATTATTCCCCTGTGGTTTAGGAAGCAGAAAGAGAGGAGAGATGAAATCTCTTGGGCAAAGCTGCCGAGATGGCAAAGCCAGGAAATGAACTGATTTCCTGAGTCAGGCACCGCTGCCTGAACCACAGAGTCTTCCTCTCTCTGAGTCACCCTCCGCTGGTAAGCACCAACATAAACACCAGCCCCATTAGCGCAGATGTGGTTTGCCCTGCTCTGTGCAGCTGAAGGGCTCCTCTGCTACCACTGAAATTCCCTGCTGTTCCTTCTCCACCTCCCTGAAACCAAAAGGCAGCGTCCTGCAGCCCGGCTGCGAGATGCTTACAGCTCCCCGGTGCAGTCCCCGGTAGAGCCATCCTTTCCAGCCCCAGCTCATAGCTGTGCATTCGGGAAATGATTGTGAGACCAAACCCCAGGAGAAAACAGCAACAACAAAATCTTGAGAGATTTTAGGCAGATCTGAGGGCCTGCCTCTATCTGTTTATACGTTTAACGAATTGCCACGATGCTTATAAAGCCTCATGACTAAGATTCACTCTCTGAGCAAATCTATAGCTTTTTGTAGAATAATAGCTTCAAAAAGCAAAGCCTTACACACCCAAATCCTAGCTTCTGACTTTGTGACCAGAAAAACTGTCTTAGCAATCCTACCCAATGATTGCAGGCCAAGATCTAGCTAAGATTCAGTGTAGCATCTCATCTTACACGTTTAGCATCCCTCAGCTTGAGGACTTTATAAATTGATTTTATATTAAATTGATTCAAATGGGCCTGTAGGCTTGTCTCTTCACTGACCTGGAACTGTGGCGCCTGCAAAAACAGAAGATGCAGCGATGATAACAGCAAACGCCCCGAGCAGAGTGTAAGAGTGGGGTGAGCACACGGTGGTAATTACACAAGTATTCCTCCAACCACCCTAGTTGGCAGGCCAGGGACTGTATTTTTTCCTTAGATTTCTTCAGGAATAAGTGACTTCAATGCAGGCAGCAGTAGGGAGGCCTCACTTCCCCAGCAGTATTTTCCTGCAGGAAGTTACCTAGCAGGTATTTTCCGAGTTTCCTGCTGTAACCTTGCTGGCTTCCACACTTTCATCTGGCTTGCTGATAGGTAATGAAATGAGATAGGAGTCAACAAGCAGCTCTTCAACATTTACTTCACCAGTTATTGTAAATAAGAATATTTCTAGCCAGGTGGCTCTATGACAGACTGGCTTGAAGGGAAGCTCCTGCTCCTTTAAATGCAGACTGGTTTCCACTTCACACATTGCCGCAGACTAGAAGTGCACGTATTTCCCTAACTCCAGTGGAAAATGAAAGTTGTTCAAATTTGTCCATGTAATCGTGTTCCCCTCTCTTTCCCAACCTGATGTTTCCCCACCCTGCAGCACGACTAAGCCGAGGGTGTTTCAGTCAAAGCCATCCTCAAAGCCAGGACACCTTCCTTCCTCATAGCACTGCAGAGGAATCACTCTTGCCATGATGCTCGCACAAAACAGACTTGTTAAGTAGCTAATACAGCAGCACCACTCTTTAATATGCTCCTCATAATTATTTCCTTTTTACCCTGTTTACCCCTCTCTTGTTACTGTGTCCAGCTATCTTCTGCTCTCCCTGATTCTAGTAAATCTGATGCTTGAACCATAGTTATCTCTGCATTGTTTCCAGTGCAGAAGGGCTAGGCAGCTGCATGCCACGGTTTTCTTCCACATATAAATAATAACTTAGTAATGTCTGGAATTTTATTCTTACAAAAAGTGAAACACTCTTATATGGACACCCACCGTCTAAGAAATATATTTGAAAACAGGCTAGAATTATAGAGCATATTTTTCTTTTGTTATAAATGATTTTTTCATGAAATCTATGACAGAACATAATATATCAGGAGAGTTGGGGGTTTAAATTCATTTCAAAGTATCTTGATTCCGTAAAATTTATTCATTGAAAGGCATCAAAGGGACGACTGGCAGTTTCAATCATTGTTGCCTTCCACACTGCACAGCACATAGATAAGTGCTAACCACAATTCCTTGAAAAGAAAAATATTTTTTCACCAGTTTGAATTCGGTTTGCCCTACCTAATAAGGCCATTTGCATTGTTTTCCTTATACAGATGAAATACCTGTGCTATCTGGAGGTGCTATCTCTACAAACAAATCCCTTTTCTTCATTGGCATCTCTACAGATAGTTCTTTTATTAGTGAATAAATCCTTTATATTTTCTAAGTTGTGACATGACACCAGAGATCTGCTGTCTCTGGAACTACCAATTTCCTTTTCAACCTCTTACACTTTCACAAGCTATACAAATAACTTCACTTCTGTAATAAATACTACTATGACTAAAAATTTTGTACTAAAACACCTAATAAAAGATAATGACTGATATCAGAGCTTCATCTGGTATCAGCTACAAGAAAAACAATGGGCTAATGTCCCATACGGAAATAAGGACATGACTGTGCTAATGCATGTACCGATTTATCATCTCCAAGCACAGTACCTGCAGGCAGATACACTTTGTACCACTATGCAATAAATAGCAGCATAAAAATAAAATAACTGATAGGGAATTCTGCTTGACAATGGTTTATGACACCCATACCGTCCTTTCTATGCATGCAGAAAGAGGCAGAGATGAGCTCAAACTTGGTCTGCTGAAATATATGAAAACCTTTTGTTTTTAAGACTAGGAGTTACTTGAAAAGGAATCCGGTTTTATAGAAATGAAGTACTTGAGCATTTATGATACTTTTAGACATTAGTGATATTTACCACTTCCTAAATACATGCCTAGGATAATATTTAACTGAGGAACTGTTCATTACCAGTTGCACCCCTAGTCTGCTTTCTGAACAGCTCGCTCAGGCGTCCACTTCGGATGATGTAAGTCAATGCCCATTTATTTATGTTTTTAGTGAGTAAGCGATGAACTAACCTTCTCCTTCCACTTCATCTTTTTTTCTGTCTTGTAGGTCAAACTCTTCTCATAGGCTTCTGAACAGTATTTACACACCATTTCAGGGTTGCTGATTTTAGAACACCAAAACATGTTACTCTGCGGCAGCTTAGCATTCTCTACATAATGTCTGGGATTTGTACTGAAATACTGCATTTGTATTCATATGACTGAATCCCCCAGGGAATACAAATGTCTAATGTTCCCATTAAGTGAGTGGGATTTTTAAGGATTCTGAAATGTAAATAAAACTGTTATTTTAGCTTGACTTACAGGTATAGAAATTATTTCTGTTTGTGTAATTAAAACGAATGCTAAGACAGGCTGGATAAACATTTTAGCCACATTTTTGTAAATGAAAGTTTGACTGTAATCTCAGAATTCAAGAAATAGTAACACTCTCATGGAAATTAGTCCAGTGTGTTTGGATTTTCTTTTTTTTAATTAATCTGTGAAGACATCAGTTACACAACAGTAAAAAAAAAATTAACTTACACTTCTTTGTGTAATAACTACCTCCAAAGCTAGGAGTATGAGAGAAGTTGATTGGAATTCAATGAAATCTCACAGAATTCAGAAAAAAAAATATTTGCCATTATAAAGCTTATCTTTACGTAATAAACACTGTTTGACTTGTACTGAGTGAATGCTTAATCCTAAACAGATTGATATGAACAATATGTGTTTTGAGTATTTAATAGCATTTTAAATAGAACAAATTATTTCATCACATTTCATCTTAATAAAGATGAAGACTTTATTTTTTGTTTGTGTAGCTACTGTGTCCTCTGTTTTACATTACCATTATAGGTTTTAATCCTGTGCTTTGCAGAAGTAAAACTGTACTTCCAACGAGCACACAACGCCGTGGATAACACAGCAGCAGAGCTGTGCACACTGAGAAACAGCGAGCAAAGGGAAGGCGCGTGGATAGCGAGGAGCCCCCACGGTGGGCGCATCGCCGTTCTCTTTGCTTTCATGCAGCTGATCAAAGCCCAGCATCCGCATTAACAGCCGCCCACAGGGAGAGACTGTCACATCACTCAGCAACTGGACGCCAGGAACTAAACATGATCCTTTCGAGCCTTGTTCAAATAACAGTTTAGCGATGATGAAAGGCACCTCAGTAGTGTGGTGGCCAAAGATTTCTACATACTGCTGGCACACGAGTAAGTGGGGAGGGCAGTTGCTCATTTACAGCTTCACTAATGAGTCACTTTACTTGAGCTGAAAAGACAGCCAAGAAGAGAAACACCCCACTTAGATCCTGGTCAAAGCAGCACTTGCCCCTCTGCTAGGGTTGCCAGTAATAACTTCACTCCAAGCAGTGTTCGAGTGTGTGATGTGCCATCCAAACGCTTAAGAGTCCAGCACTGACTCACCATGTTTTTTCTAACTTTTTTTTTCCCTTCACATATTTAATATTCCTACATATATAATTTTTACATTGGTTTAAATATTTTCTTGAGATACCGTTCCCTGGTGACGGGTGTTCCGTGAGCGGGGTGCAGTGGTGCCCTGGGTCCTGCCTGCTGCCTGCGGCCCCGCTCCCGCCGGCTCGAGAGACCGGCTGCCCCAGGTGCAGAACCTGGCACGGGTAGCTCCCTGCATCTACCTCCTGGCAGAGGTAAACCCTCCTCCTAGGAGGAATTCAGGGATACCAAAATGGTACTGCCTTCACGGACACCACTACTTCAACCATATTTTTTTTTATTTTTTACTAAAAGAAAAATACAGACAGCTGCATTAGCAAATAGCGCTTTCAAAATAGCTCAGCACTTTTCAAATACATCTTTATTCCAGACATATATTTGACCCTAATCTTTCTTGCCCGCACATGTGAAAACATCAGATAAAAAATGAAAGATGAAATACCATTTTCTGTGATTAGATTACATTTTCAGTACTAGATGACAATGAAAAACAACAGCTCAAAGATGCAGATTAAAAACTGCAATTGCTTTTCCTGTTCTTGGGCACATGGCAGCAACACGTGCATTGAGGAAAGAGCTGGCCTAACCCAAAATGGTGCACGGAGCCAGTCTGACCAGAGTATCCCGATAATTAACTGAGTCTCAGAACTCTGCAGCAGCATCAAATACAGCGACACGGTATGTTCAAAAGCACGGCTGTTTAGAAACAAAACAAATGAAGCATTTCATCAGAAAATATTTTGTCTTATAATGACGTTTACTCTTTTATAACTTGCATTGCAGCTTTTCTCTCCTCTCACAGGTAATATAAATACTCAGTCCCCTTCATTATCCTGAGTCATCCTGACAGGTTCTTGAAATTCAGCTGCCAAAGATCCACTCACTGATCTACCTCGTAAGGAGCTTAGCCACGTTCTGTTGAACTTCTAAAAGAGAAGATGTTTTTTCTCTGAGTCAATATTAACTAACTGTAAATAGCAGCGAGCTTGAGAGAGGTGGAAGTATTATAGAAATGCATGCAATAAATAATGTTTCAGATGGTTGTCACAAGACTCAAGGACAAGTTCTGAAAAGGATAAACGTGGCTTTTTAAAGGCTAAAAATATGTCTTCTATCCACATTGCAAAAAACAATCGATTGGAAAAAAGCTTGCAGACCAAAAGGCACATGCAAAATGATAACTGAGTAAAGGCTGCTCTTCAGTCTGGCTATAGAGAGCTATGAAAAATATTTTACATTCTAGATGCTTTGAAATCAAGGAACTCCTGGTGCTCTGCAAACATGAATGTATCCTAGGAATTTGCTTTAATAGACGTAGGACTATTTCTATTTCATTTTAAATAAACTGGGGAACCGAGATTGGCAGAGTAAGAGTGGCCAGCTAGTGACTGAGACGGGGCTGCATCCCCAGTCCCTCACTGGCAAATCCGTTTAGCCGTGCAACACTATACGTGTGAAAATAACATGGACACAGAATGAAACTGTATCCCCTATCTATGTGGTGCAGAAGAAGAAAACTCAACGCTTTGCGCATGAAAAAGATTTAACAGTATTAAGCGAGAGGAATTAAATATTTGTGGATTTTCACCTCAAGTTGGCGGTTAAAACAAACGTGGCTAAGGCGCGTGTAATTCTGAGACAGAAGAAGAGGACAACACAAAACACAACAAACAAAACTCCTCTTTACTGGGAGTGCAGTTAAAGTGCAGATATAACTCAAGGGACATGGAGGGACATGCTTTAAGCAGCACTAGATAAGCCATTAGGAAATGGTAACGCTAGGAACAATGAAAATGAACAGTTTTGTGGAATGCCTGGCTTTCCTCCATCCTTTAATACTACTACAAACTTTGCAAGCATTTTTGAGGTCATATTTTATTTTTTTTGCTACATGTTTACACTCCCCTACAACCTTTTCCTTTAAGACCAGTACGACACGTTGGGTCACATGAACACCGTAAAGAAGGTGAGGACAAACCTATTAGACATCTCAATCACTGCTTGTCAACTGCTGGGCTCGGACGCCGTCGGGACGTGCCCAGGAGGTGCCTCGGGAAGGGGGAGCGCTCTCCGGATAGGTGACCGGTTAAAGAGAGAGCAGCTCCGCCCTGGGGAGCCCCGGGATACCCGCGCTCGGGGTTCGCAGCAGTTAATTCCTACCAGGACTCTAGGTTGTGTTGCTGTGTAAGTGACATAATGTTACACACTACTGCAGGGTGGTGGTTCAAATATCCTTCATCCTGTCGGAGACAACAGTGCGCTTCTAAAGTGAAGTCTCTGAATATCAGCAAAATAGTAGGTGTTGCTGCTGATGTGTCTAACTCAGGAGTAGAGAAATGAACCTCACTTTCCCCTGGATTTGTGCTTCTCTTACAGACCGTGCTTGTGAAGTGGAAGTCTTTTGATTTAATGAAAGGAATAGGAACAGCTGCAGATAACGCTATTAAGCAGTATTTGTTTAGATGCAGATGAGCTGGAGTGGTCCAGAGAGGGGAGAAAACAGAGGGGAATATGAGACTAGAAAGAAGGGGAAACAGAAAAATACACAAGGAGGCAGAAGAAGGTTTTCTAACCCTGGAGAAAAAGGCAAGAGTATGATGTGTCAGGAAAGAGGGGAGTAAAAGAAGCAGCCTTGCCATTGGCCCCAAAGGATTCACATAAAGCCCAAGCTCACTTCATGCTGCTTTTACTTGCCGTTTCTTACACGAGGGCACTCTCTGACTAGATGGATACATACTAACTAGGGAAACTAGGGAAAGAATAAGAAAAAAAAAGGGTAAAGACAATTACTAGCTGTAAAATCCTACACCTGGGGCCAATTATAAACACTTAACTAGCTATATAATTTGCCTATTCACTGAATGAATTAAAATGTATGTACCAGATAGAAATATAATGGTCTTTAGATCTGTTTTCTAAATGGCTTTTATGGGTGCATGTAAATCTCCGTTAGTTGCTCAATAAATGGCTGCTGCTGCAGTCTGCTGTGTCATCTCCTGAGTCATGGAAGTCTGCTGACATTTTGCAAGAAGAAATGCTTACCAGCAACTAGAAAAAGTAGTCCCCAGGCAGAGCGGCTTTAAAAAATCCACTTAAGAATCTGCAGCCACGTGTCCCGAGTTCTGCCCTGCTCCTCCATGGGCACGCTGTAGGTTCAGGATCTGCTTGGGGAAAAATAAAAAATAAGTATATCAACGGATCCTTTCAGACCCTTCCAGAAATAACAATTCAGTGGGAAAACCACTCGGACCACTTAAAAATTTAGAATGCTGTGATGATAAAGGTACCAAATTAAGAAAACAAAACCTGAAAACTAAAATCCTCTATGTATACATGATTTAGAAATAGCTCTAAGGAACATACTGTGCTGACAACACATCTCCCCTCTAAGCTACAAGAATCCTCTTCAGTGAAAAGACCATTCAAGATCCCTGTCTAACCAGCCCGTGGCCTTTTTCCCAAGGCTACGCATATTCTACCTTACAGAATAAAAAGCACATTGTGCCCAGCAGAAATATTGATCTCCTCTGAGGACAGCGGTTCTGATGTGGGTATTTGACCACTGGGGACTTCACTAGGACTATCAAACTCATCCTATTGCACTTTTAATAGCCACCAGATCATCTTTGCATGGGCACTCATCGATAGTAAGAACACATTAGGAATACATTTCAGATGGTCCAGCGTAGCTTTTATTGCTTTTCATCCAATCTTCCATTGATTTAGTTCAAAACACTCTTGATGGTAATTATCTAGCCATAACTTCTTGGCTCTGGAGCACTGACCGTCAGAGCAGCTTTGCAGACATAATGCCATATCCATCCAAATGTTGTCTTTTCACTGGTAACATATTACAGCATTTCAAATTATTTGGAACTCCTGAAACTCAATTTTCACTTCAGTTTCAAGCAGCATCACTATGCCTGTGGCACGCGTCCTGTGCTCATTTAGAAGGCTCTGCTACTGCTGGCTCCCTCTTCACTGCTTGTGTGTACAGATGGGACAACTGCACTTCAAAACAGCGTTTAGCAGCAGCTGAGGTAAAACAAGAGCTGGGGCTTCTGACTTGTGCTTTTGGTAACCATTTTGAGTAAGCTGAAGCAGCGCAGGGCAAGGTCACGAACACGACAGTAAATTTCCTCCCGCTCCCCCAGCCTTTCTGCGCAGCCACTTCCCACACTTATTTTTTTTTTCCCAAAACACAGAAAGGGCAGAATCATCCTCCCATTACTCTGTCTGTTAGCCAGCTCTAATTCCCAACATCAATTATTATCCATTAATTTCTGGGCCCATTCTTCTCTCGTTTGCCAGACATGATGTCAACCCAGTCCTTGGGTTGGATCAGAGGATGCTTTTGTGTTCATTAATTCAGCAAGCCTCTGTCTCCACTGTGTCTCTTAACCTCCATTGTTACAGGCAAATTTTACAAAGCGTCTCACTTCTTAAACATCCAGCTTACAGTTGGGTTGGCCTTGTAAGACTGCAGTCTAGTACGGGAGTCTCTCCTAAGAATTCATCATCATCTTGCTCTCTTGCTAACGCCCTAAATGTTAAAGCTAATGTGATTACAATTCAAATCATCCTGTCCTCTAGACCCGTAATAACATTTAAGTAGGAAAAGCATTATGTGCTGTGCTCACTTGACAACCGTGTCACTCGAGCGCTCCTGCTCCTGACAGGGTTTCCACAAGGGCACTGCTGCTTGTGCTCATCTGCTGCATGCACCACATCAAGTCATTCTTCCTCTTCATATTAGGTACTAATTAAAAAATAAACATATAATACAATGAGTTAGATTCAAAAATACCTCTAAAGGACAGATGTGCACGGAGTAAATCAGCTGATAGTTTTTTGCCTCAACCTATGACTTATTTGTGTTCTCTTAACGGGCTGATCAGTTCATAAAGCAAATGGGCAGCTGCAGGGGAGAGCAGACATTTTAATAGCAGAGTGCTGTAGGCATGGCCGCCTGCCAAAGAACACATTGTTAAAGCAAGTAGCATAAAATGAAAAATTAAGATATTGGCACCAAGAGCTACTGGTAAGAACTGGGGGTCGGGAAAGGACACCGCAATAATCTAAAAGATTTTTTCCACTAGATTAAATTTAGGACAGGCAGAGCAGCCTCGCCTTGGAGAAGCGTTCAGCACTGCTGGGAACGGCAGCCTCAGAACAGACATAACAGCCGCTCTTGGCTGTCCCGGCTGCTGCGGCTTCTCTTCTTGGCCAAACAGCAGTTTGGTACGAGCATTTCCACAGCACATCTGTCGCAGCTGGACACAACAGCACTCAGACCAGTCCTGAAATTTCAGTAATCAATATATGGTTTAACTCGTGAGTTTTGTTTGTTGTGTTATTTTGCTTGCAATATTCAGAAAACATTAAAAATATCTTCACATTGCCTTTTGCCTGACATGCCCAAAACAGCAGCCAGGCTGGACAGTACATTGAGATGCTCCTTCCTTAGTATCTGCCACATTCATGACCATTTAGCATTCAGTGCCCATGAAAATGATTTTGAGAAGCTCTGTAGTTACCTGGCTGAGCACTAACTATTCAAGCAAAGCCAAGCGGGTGACTGCACATCCTTCTCTATGGCTACATACATTTTTCTCCAATACCCAAATAGTATTGTGACTTTTTTTTTTACTGTTGTCTTATGCAATGGCTACAGTATAACCTGTGATGATTTAATTCCCCTCAAATTTTATTGTCACTATGATCTACTGTCCCTTTATTGACATTTCTCCATTTAAGTTGTATTTTACTCCACAAATCTATTTAAATAATTTGTCAGCCTCTGTACATCATTCCATTTATTTCTGCATCCGAGTACTCCCTTCCTTTAGCAATTTAGAATTATTATTATAAACAATTAAGCAGGCAGCTACTGAGACAGTGAGACTCCTTGACGATGTCTTATAAAACCTGTGACTTAATATTGCAGTGTAATCCTAGACATCTTCTGTCGGTGTGCTTGAGCGGATCCTGTCCGGGAGGATTCCCGGTGTCCCTGGAGCTTGGGATTTCAGGCGTTCCCAAAGGCACGGAGGTTGCGCGTGCGGAACAGCCGCGGTCGCTGTCCCTCCGCGCTCGCCAGGCGCGCACAGCTCCGGGACACGGAGCAGCCTGTTGCGTCCCACTGTCAGCCAGGACCGAGGTGACCTTGCCCAGAGGCACCCAGGACCTTTTGGGAAGGGGAGATCTATTTAACCACATGCTGATTTGCTGGGCGAACACATCCCAGGATGCGGGAGGCTCCGTGCTGTGTCCAGCCGTGCCCACAAGGCAGGGAGAAGGGAAACTTTCCTTAGTTTCTTTTCTTTCCTCTTCATACCAGCTAAACCCAAGATATTGACCCTCTGGGGCAGATTTCCATTGCTAACTCATTGTCAAATGGCAAGATTCTTACATTTTAAGGTTCAAACTCTCGTGTAAGGTATTTGTCTGACATTGCTCCTCATCATTTTTAGACTTCATCAATGAGTTACTGTTACGATTAATACTGCTCTCAGACATTTTGGATTAGCAAACTATGCAAAGAAGTTTGGAGAACACTATTATTTTTTTCCAGGAGTTTCATAAAATGGAAAGATTAAACTGGTGGAAGGAAATAATCTAGCTTTTTTCACATTACACACATTAAGAATAAAAAACACATGACATTAGTACTGTCGTCTAATTTCTCTGATGCAAATGATCTCAACTGGTTGTGAAATGAAAAAATCCCAGATTTATTCTCCTAAGCTTTCCTCAAAGAAAGTTTAAGTGGAGATAACCCTGTTTCTGACACCCTAACCAAAAGATATTTAAAAATGCAAGTCTCGAGACACAGAACTGGATATAGATGTTTATAACTGCACCCATATGGATTGTTCGGGCTCATCCATACTGACCCTAATGGATTGTGACTGTCCCCTCCCCACATTTTCTTTACAGACATCAGGGTCCATTTCTCGCCAGAAAACTGACCTGCATTTGCATCGGGTAAACACAGGCTGAAAATAAGGAAGGGTAAAAACTGGCCCAGACAAATCAATCAGATCTGCTTATGCTCCATTTCATTGCCCTGGGCTGTCCTAATCGGGGCTGATACAAATACAGGTATTAAGCTTGCTTCCATTTTAAGCAGCGTTATTAATAAGACCTGAGAAGTGGGACAACTTATCAGCTTAGTATCGCTCTAACACAGTGTGGAGACTGACAATCCCTAATACCTGCCCTGGGCCGCTGCTGTCCCGGGGCCTCTGCCGGCGCCTCCTCCCTCGGCCCCCTCTCGACGGGAAGATGTGGGTCCCCGCGTGATCGAGGTCACTGGGGCAGCCAGCCCAGCGCCGCCACCGCGAGGCCTCGAGCAGGGGCTGTCACCGGCAGAGCCGGGGCTGAGCCCGCTGCGGGAGCGGGCGGCCCCACACACGCTGGGGCATCAATAGAGACGCCCCAGGGCTGCCGAAGAACAGACTCTCCCAGCAAGAACAAGTGACATTTTAAACACTGTCTGTCACCAGCATCTCTGAACAGAAAAGCACCAGCCAGCGCGTTCAGAAGGCCACAACAGCAGATCCGTTTCTGAGCTTCGCGTGGAATAGGCCAGTCTAACCAGGGGCTCAGGACTGAAGGCTAACGGGAATCACCGTTATCCTAACGCCTTCTCCACGCACTACTGCCCATCAAGGTCGGACTGTTAATTAATAATCATGGTAGGAAATTTTAAGAATTCAAACACAAACAAAATACTGAAGCTGTAGTCAAATATGATAGTAACAGCAACAATAACGAGGGCAATAAGGAAATTATTTTGCTGCATTTTCTAGAGAGGCAGCTCTCGGAGCAATTAAAGATGTTTCAGTAATAAATGTACTCGATGTACAAGGCTAATGTACAAGGCTAAAGTAACACCAAGTCTCTCTCATCCATTTCCTGCCTTCTGAACTCCTTCTTCTTAAATTTTAAAGCTTCAGTGACATCTGCTGTCCAAGACCTCTTTAATTAGTTAATTGTAATTTGATAGACCCTCCCTGCAAGGGAGCCCTTCCCACAGGGTTTGTGGTGTTTGATTCCCTTGGTCGGTCCCTGCCCTGCGGACACCCTTTGGGTTGATGCGCGGAGCCCTGGGCTCTTCTGCTGCCCCCTCCACCCATTCCCGACACGTTCGCATCCAGCCGCAGAATTCCAAGATGGAAATACGCCAAAAGGTTCTATGGAAAATGATCCTGACACTTTGTGAGTTATCACACCATTGCCCTTGCGGAGGAGGTGAGGGAGTGAGAGAGAGAAACCAATGCAAAAGCTGCTGTTATCCACCAAAAATCTTCTGTCTCCACATTATTGTAATACCAGTGGCATTGAAATAGCTGCTAAGTATAAGACTGTGGCTGATGGCTTGTCCCAAGCATTCTGACCACAACATACAGCTCGAGCACACAGAACCGCTGCAGTTTTATACTCTTCCCCACTGGAAGGGCTCCAGCTCCAACTCTGGTTTAAATTATCTTTGAACTCCTAAGAGTTTCTGTACAGTCCCCTAAGCAGGGGCGCACAAGACACTGAAAACAACTGACAGGGGAAGAGAGGCATCTAAACTGAGGCATCAGCCATCTACAACCTTAGGGAGGGCAGTTTGCCCCCTGCTCCGTGCAGGGTCCAGACTCTGGCACATTGCGGAGGAGTCAACCAAGTAGCGTTTCCTGCTTTGTTTGGTTTTTAAGAAGGATGGCAACCAGTAATATCTCTTATTAAGGACTTCATCCCTAGAGTGTATTATTTTAAAGGCTAAGATTATCTCTCAATATCCTGACAGCTAATCACACATTTTAATAAAAGCAAGTTAAATACTCTGAGTTTGACCCGCAAAAGCAACTACAAGATTGTAATACACTTCAATAATTCATTTTTTTCAAGGCACTATGGGATTGAAGCTGTGAGTATCTAATGACAACTGATCACATACCCGATTTTACATCCTCTCACAGTTTGACACAGAAATCCCCAGGCTGCTTTATTCTTCGCTGAAAGAGGAGTAGAACAAGCGTGCCAACAGCACGCCATCCCCTGAAGGCTGTCAATGTAAAAATATGCAGCACAGTATAGATTGCACCTATGATTGCAGTGGAAAATCCTGCTTTCATGAGATGCCCTTGTCTTTATCTTCCAGGCATCCCTTACGCAAAATTATTTCCAAAGAGCTGGCCACCTGAATTCCATGATAGGACTAGGAAATATGCTCGGATAGCTAATTTTATTAATGTTGTTACATTCAGCGAGACCAATTTTAGTTTCATTTGAGGTACATAAGAAGCTCAGAAACAATGAAAACAACTCTACCGATTTTTGGTTCTTCATGCTGTGGATTGCACATGCACGGATGCCCCCATAGCAAAGCTCACCAGGAGACAGAGTTTATATTTTAATGCGTCGTCTTGCACTGTCAGCCCAAACACAGGCAGCTGGTAGGCATGTTCCTGGCACCAATTCTCCTAGCACACTAAGATTATCCTGAACTAGAGTAAATCCTTAAAGGGATTGTACTCAAGGAAACCAAAACTGACTCCCATTCGCAAGGAAAGAGCAAATAGAGGTTTTAAACACAACAGTGCTAGGATCCCCGTGAGCGCATCGCTTTCGAAGGCCGGAAGGAGCAGATGGCACTTGGACCCTGATGCTGTCAGGGCTGTCTGCATGATGAAACGCTGTATCCTCATTTATACTGAGTGGGGTCAAATCAGCTCTAGCTCTTAATTCACCCTAACCACTAAGTATTATTCCTAATTAGAATATATGTCATTATCTATTCCTACGATACTGATAACCTACTGAACTCTAATGAATCAGTCGCATCTGCCTTGCCTTGCTGTGCAGAAACTCAGCCACTTCCCCGCTCAGACCCCAAGGACTTCCTGACGGCACCAGCTCGGCAGCAGGAGGGCGCTCGGACAGCCCTGCCCCACGGGCTGCAGTGGAAATGAAGCAGTTTTACTAAGCTGCGCTGGGACCTTCTACAGGATCTTATTACCCAGGAGTTTGTAACATCCTTTCCCTGAGACCTCTCACAATCCCGCAGAGCCAAACCCTGAACACAAAGGCAAGGGCGCTGCTCTCCAGCCAAGAACTGGCAGCCTTCTGCAAAGGATGAAGGACCTCGAGCGGATGAACTCCATGTCAACACCAAATTTCAAGCTCCTGTAGAAGTCCACACATTTTAGGTTGAGTTTTGCTGAACTTAACACCGGGTTTAAACCAGAGGTGTCACCCACCAGGTGCCAGAGGATTTAACAAGTCATTCCAGCTCAGTCTGCAACAGACAGGAACCTTCAGCTGAAACAAGGTGACAAGGGCAGTTAGATACTAACATTGCACCGGGTTTTAAAAGATATTTTGTAGGTCTAGAGTTGTGGAAGAGTAGATTTCCTTTTTCCATAACTGTGAATATTTTACTGTCTTATCTTGATTGCTTTACCTTTTTTTTCTAGTCACGCTTTTCTTTTTGGTTTCATGCCCCGCTTTGTTTTTCGTTTCTAACTTCTAGCTTTTCACGTCTAGGATGATCCACCTTAGGTAGCTCTCTCCCTTCCAAAAAGGAAGGGTAGGGAAAATCTGGTCTAAAACATGCCTATATTTCTTAAATTAAGTTTTTAAATTTAATTTCCAAGCTCAGAGCTTTGCTTCTGAAACCTGAAGAGCAAAGCCCTGTTTCTGCATTTCTCGGAGCACGTTCGCATCCCCCAGTGCAGGGACTTGTGCCCTCAGCGAGGGCCGGCTGGGGAGCCCGGCCGGGTCTGGGTCTGTCCCCGCACCCTGGAGCACAGGGCTCAGCTCTGGATACGAGGAGAAAAATAAAAGAGGGGCTGCAGTTGTCTCGACAGCCTGTGCTAGCAGATTTTTAAGACCACATTGCTAAAAACAAGACAGACCTCCAATATAATCATTGCTGAAGACAGATAAGCAAAGTCCTATTAAATCAGATTTTGGTAATTTAGTCAATATGGGAGCAGCTTTTCCAGATCAGTGCATATTCCAAAGTTCTCATTATCATACTTAGAATCTGCTGTTCATTATGGTATTATCAAAGCGATTTTTACCATTTCCAACAATTAACTAGCTATTGCTGCTATCTGCTGGCTTTTTCCTCTCTCCATCTTTTCACTTACTATATGGTAAAAAAGCACCTTTGCTTTCAAACTCTGTTTACAGAAGGATCAATTCCTGGCAGGGCTTTGCCTCAGCCCCGTGGGAATAGGATTTTACGGACTGATTTTCCTGCACTCGTAGCAGAGCTGGGGGCCTAACCCTGGAGGGCAACAGTTTAAATCTAGTTTCTAGCAAGTCAATTTGCTGCACTGGCCAATTCACTCGGGAGGGCTGGTTGGGTCTTACTGCGAGGTGGATCTAATTAAAATGTCATTGCAAAGATATCTCTGGTTCCTTCGCTCGGAGGAGATTGCATAAGAGGATCTCATGGTTTTTAGCACCTCTCTGATTAGAGCAGTAATCTAACAAAAGAGCCTGTACACTTAACATTAATTATCTAAATTACAGGTTGTTGTCTTCTAACAGCTCAGTATAATATTTTACTTCAGGAGCATAAATACTTAGATTTTGCACAGAAAAGGTCTATTGGGGAATTTATTAGTGCATGGAGTGGGAGACATTTGCCAGCTTGGGCAGAGAAGCGAGATTACATGCTTTGTATCTGCAAGGACAATATTAGACTTTTTCCCTAGAATTTATAGGTCTATATTTTAATCCTTTTTTTCCCCTCAAGCAAAGTATGTAAAATATTGAATAAATTTTAATTAACAGGGATTATAGTAAGCTTTGAATCAATGTGAAATTTCTTTGCTAGATTTTAGGTAGAAAAATATTAAATATTAAATTAGTTCACTGTAATTCTTACAGTAAATATTACACTTACTTCTTATTCCCCTTTTATTAATGGTAATGTACTTACCATTAGCATGTTTATGTCACGTGTTTCACCTTGACAGATGTGTGAACATAGTTTTTAAATTAAATTCCATGCATTCCCTTACCGACTCCGACCTCATAATCACTAAAACCTTTCTGGTCAGTGGGATGCCTGACAGCACAGCCATACACCAGGGAGCAAATCCAATTGGGTTAGTCACTCAGGAAAGAGCTGCAGGTGCTTTCGACATAGACATCCCGGTAGTGGTGAGTGAGCAGGCTGGCTGCGGCTGCAGTCTTGAGGCCGGGCTCTGCACCACGCACTGGTTTTGGTCCGCAGAAGCAGAATGGAGGCAGCTTTCAGGGCATGTCCTCACGATGCTAGCAGAGTAATACAGAAAATGCTCTCATGTTTCATCTAAACCACAGCCACTAGACTACAATATTCAGTGGAACCTACAAGCCTAAGAGATGGCAGAGTAGGCATAGGAACACTTGCTGAAACCTCTTCCAATGCTAAAGCTTTATATACCAAACAAGAAAAGAAAAAAAAACTTCCTTCAAAGGTAAGAAATCCTATCCCTAATAGCACTAGCACACGTTGGTGTCCCAGATGTTAGCGTTTACTTCTAGTAGAAGCACAGAAATCCTCTGCAAAGGAACACAGAACGCTCAGCTAGGAAGGCTTTTGCCTCTTCATTTCCTTCAGGAACATTCCTGCTTAGATGGTCCCACAATGCCAAACCCTAATAATCCTTTCTGTTTTGTTTCTACATCTCTCAAGCAGCATAGTTGCCCCTTAGAGTGTAAACAGAAAACCAACTTTTCTTTCTAGGCCGCAGTAATGAATGCTTGTGTAGCATCCAAATGATCATTTACAGCAATATTTGTTTATGCAGGGGAAGCGTTCAAGGCCAAGATTCCCAACTGGTCTGAAACCCGGCTCCCTTCCTCATAAACACGTCTCTGATCACTAGACTCTCTGCTGAAAGCCTGAGCTCAAAACTGTTTCCCTACTCTCCCTGAAAGGCAGGGAAATCATAGGTAAAACAATGAACTGGGGAAAATCATCAGCTAGGTATTCACCCAGTTGTGTCCAGCCCAAACCTCATCTCACACACCCCAGTATAAGTTTGGAGTAAAACTCGTGGTTTGCAACACAAAAATAAAGGGAATTGCCCCTTTTAGACATCTTCTTGGGCAGTAATTCCAGCTAGGAGGGGAATGCAGAGGAACCAGGAAGCCGTGACCCAGGATGACACTTGTGCCCCAGGGACGCCAGTGGGCAGAACCAGCTTCCCAGGTTGTGTCTCGCTGTAGAGCAGAACAACGTCACGGAAAGAATCGCTTAGTTAGACCACGCTCAGCTTCAATCCATGTGGTTGGATTCACTGCACACAAAGAAATTCAAGGATCTTTGTTCAGTCCTAGAAACCATATTGAGATTTTACCTGTACCATTCGGTAATGCATACCAAAGAGAGAACACAGTAAAGCCCTGTTTCTCCCTGGGCAGAAGTGGACAGAAAGGAGCAAATATATGGTTTTGATCACAACAGAAGTGACAACTGGAAATAGCAGTCAAATGCTGGTATGAAATTGTGGTCTTATTTAGGTACATTTTTTTCTTATGCCACTGTGATTCCTATTTTCCAAAACACAGAGCCTTCACCTCATATTTCTACATAATTTTATATTGCTGGAAAAAAAAAAAAAACAGGTGAATATTCTTTCTGATAGCAGCTGTAACCTTAGCAACTGTGTGGGGAGGGATCTTCAGTTGTTGGTGATGCTGCTGTAGAGCCCCTCCAATCTCCAGAGGAGGCAGGAGGATCTCTGGATGCTGCCAGGGACGTCTCCTTGAGGTGACAAGACCTCTGCACTCTGCACCATTGCAAGGCTCATTCCGCAAGTCATTGTTAATACATGAAATATGCTGAAGCTCCTGGGTTATCCATACCAAAAGCTTAATAACTGCACTGCTTACCAGAGCACACCCAGCAGACATCAGTCAATACAGATGGGATGCTGGAGCAGCCAACCTCACACTAGGGCCCCTTCTGAAGGGCTGATTTCTTATTACCCTCCCTTATGCTATAAGTTCAGTGAGAACAGCATTTACACGTATACTAGCAGGAAGCACTTCAAAATATTCACCGTGCACTCAAAAAGCAGCTCTGTCAGGGCGATGGGGGCCAACCAAGGGGCCGGGGAGTCGCTTGGCACTGGCCTCATTGCAGGATGCGGTGACACAGGGTGACGCTGCAAAACGCGGCAGCGCTGCTGCCCTGCAAGGAACTTCCCTGGCATTGAAGCTCCATCAATAGGAATCTAAAATACATTTTAATGGGCCCATGGGACTGAGTTAGAGCTAGAAATGGAAAATTTCCTAGCTGCATAGGCAAGCACATCCAACATGTTCTGCAACCATAAACAAGATGTTTCCCATAGCAGTGGGCTGGAAACTTAAAATGCAGCCTCTGTGGAATTTCTTCCTTATGCTTAATATGAAACAGCAGTCATGGAACCTCGGTGGAAAATGTGTCAGAGCTGTATCCTTGTTTTTGTTTGGGTCTGTGACAGCCTCCCTGGCTGCAGGTGGGAATCAGCTCAGTTCTGCTCCTGCTCAGATTCATAATTCAGCTTCTTTTTTATTCTTTTGCCTGTCATACATAAGTGGCTCAAAAATGCAAGCTATTTATTTACCAATAGGCAGGTTACTCCTTCAGGCTCTCAGCTCGTATCTTCAATATAACCATGACAGTAGCAAGAACCACCAGAGTAATCATCACAGCAGCCACTTCCGAGGCCTGGGGCACCCCGTGGCACCCAAAACCGTGGTGGCCCCTGGGTGGAAGGTCTCCCAGGGCGCGTGGAGCCAAGGCCAGGGCACCGGCCCCCTCAGGGACCTGCCTGGCCAAATGTTTCTGTTCAGGCATTTGTTATGAGTGGGGCAGCTCCTGGGCCAGCACCGGGACCAGCTGCTTGTGCCAGGAGCAGCTGCAGCACTTCACACACATTGAATTCATCTCACTGCCACTGCTGACTTTAAACCAGCTTCAGCAAGAGCAGGGAGCCAATTCTGGAGCCTCCCCAGCCATGGGGGCTGCTGCCGCCCTCTACTACCTGGAGGCAGGTGCAGAGGCAGTTTTAGTACAGCCTTAAATGACCATCTGGCTGCCAAATGACCAGGGCCAACACACAGCATTTTTACCAACCGCCTCACACATTTAGAAACATTACAGGGCTTTCAATGGAACGCTCCACTCCAGGGTTTTCCCAGCGCACGTTCCAGGGCACAGGTGGGGCGTGAGTCGTTGTAGAGGCTCCTGGGTGAGTCACTGCTCTGCATGCCCCTTGGGAGCACCTCTGTGCCAAGGAGGAGACCTTGAGCGGCAGCAGAGCAGCTGCACCAACAGCCTGGCACCGGCAGGGCCTTCACCTGCACAGCGAGGTTAGGACACGTAAATCCTTGGCAGAGGGACGACACTGAGGTGCCAAGGTGTCCTCACAAGCTGCATCCGCAGTGTGCAAGACGGCACCTGCAAGAGCAGGGCCGCCTGCCCCAGCAGACCCGCTGTGGTCACTGCGGGACCCCGGCCGGCCTGCGGGCATCCGTGTCCCGCGGGAGCCAGGGGCCCCGGCACCCACCGCAGCCGGGCCAAGGGGCCCCCTCGGCTTAGCCCTTCACAGGCCGCCACTTAATAACGTCAGGATGGTGCCAGAGTAAGACCCGTAACTTGCAGCTTCTCTGCCTGCTTCTTAATCCCATCCCTGGCACGCAGGCTTCCAATTGCTCCCTTCATAGATGGTTTTAGGAACTACATGTCCTTGTCCTGGAACGTATGGGACTACTATAGGGCCCGGGGGGCCAAACCACTATTGCTTTAGATCGCCCTTGTACTGAAAAGCCTGCAAATGTAGCTGCAGAGCTGCTACGCCAAGCAGAGACCAGCGTCTGCAGCTCATTCCCACAGCACCGCTAGGAAACCTCCTCCGAGATGCAGCAAGCCGCTTGGCTCCTTTATTACTTGTCTTTTTTTCAATCCTCTAGCAGCTCTTCGATAACCATAAGCCCTACCCATGGTTAGGGAAGCCAGAGGAAGGCTCCCACCAGAGCAGTTCATTTGAAGGTTTTTTTTTCATAGTTGATTTATATTTGAATTAACTTTACAAATTTTCTATTATATTAATTTCACCCTAAGTCCTTTCATGCAGTTCAGTAATTAATTTCAGTTCTCAATAAGGGCTTTCATTAAAATATTGCTATTGTTGAAGCCCTATTTTCACAGAAGGGCAGCTTGATCTTCTCTAGAAAGATATTTAAACTGTTCCTTCCATTTTAGATAAAGTTAGCGTGATTACAATTACTGGTTATATGCTATTCAATTTCTGTGTTACACTTCCAGTCTCAGATCCAAAATTAATGTGAATACTAACCTCCAAGAAGCTGATACGGAATCTTTGTTTCTAGCTCCTTTGTAGACAGCAGCATTGATTTGCACTCAGGTATGTATACATAGATAAGTTGACAAACCTCTATTTCACACTGGTAGTGCAAGATAAATGAAGCACAAGTTAGCCTACATTTATTTATACATTGCACCAGCAGCATGAGATTTAATTATGTTGAATATTATATACATTTTAAGTCTTTTTCCACCTCTTTCCTTACATGCCTATAACACATCACCAGCGCGGCAGCACTTTTATGCTTATCAAAGCCTGCAGTAGAACAGCACACAAAATCCCAGTTCCCCAGCTCCCACATGGAAAAGATCAGGGAGGAAAGATCGCAGCAGAAGAGGTTTGTGCTTTGAAGTGGCCTTCTGTGAACCTGGTGGTCACTGAGGTTCTGCCCTGCAGGAGGCAGCTTGGAGATGTCAGCATCTCCTCCACTGCTCCCAGTAGTGCCCTGTCCTCGAGCCGCCTCCGTGCTGGCTCCCACTGCGAACCCCGGGCTCCTGCACAGGAGGGTTAGGGTTAGGACCTGCAAGGGCAGGTGCTGCAGGTACAGACTGACCCACTGTCCAGCACCAGCTCCCTCACCTCCAGGCCGAGCACAGGGCTCGGGTCCTCGCGCACGTGTGGCTCTTCTGACCCTGCTCAGGGAAGCGGGGACAGCCTGCATACTTATTCTTTACATTCCTGCATTGATTCTCAGGAGCAAAGGCAAATCTTCTCCTGGAAGAGAATGAAGCAGGTATTTATTCTGTGGGAACAAGCACGGGTTTTCTGTGTGCGCTTTGAAAGGGATAAAGGGCAGCAGTAAACAGAAAAGCTTCAGATTCAATAAGCTTCTTAAAGCAGCTGTGCTGATGCCCCAAGCCAGCAATGTGCTCATTTCAACAGCTGCATGGCATAAATAGAAGCTGCACCCTCTTATCTCTCGGCTAAGCACAGGCCTGGGGGCTTTAACCCCTCCAAAGACGCTGCGCAGCTCCTGCAGGCAAGAGCGACAGCTCCCTAGCTGAAACGCCTCCAGGAGCCTCCATGGGAAGCTACGTCCACAGGAGACCCGTACGAACGGCCTCCTCCTGCGCACAGGGAGCCCAGCGTGCTCGCTGGGCTCAGCGGAGGGAGTCTGGCCTGCTTAGTTATCCCCACATGGAAGGTGCCCAGGATATTAGGAACAAACTGCAATTAACAGAACACTTAGCCCGTCTCCTACAGATCATCCACGCAAGTACTTCAGCCAGCTACTGCTACAGCTGAGACTTCCCCGCGCTTGCACACAGAGCTGCTGGGGGAACCTCCCCGTCCCGCGCAGCCGCCCGGGGCCCGCAGCAGCCCGCACCGTCCCGGCAGCCCTCGCAGCTCCATCCAGCACCAGCAAAAAGGGGCCCTGTGAGACCCCTCCATGCAGGGGGGCAGCACGGCCCATCTCAGCGCCAGCCCTGCCAGCACGGAGCCCTGCGGCACCCAAGGCACCTTGGTGACACGCTGCGGAGGCAGCACCGACAAGGAGCACGTCCACAAGCGGCAGAGCGGGGCGGCAGCCCGCGGTGCGGCTTGGACTTGGTGTCCTCCTTGGGGCCTGGCTCCATACCCAGGAATCCAGGGCTCCAGGTGGAACAGTCACTGCAAGGGAGAGCGGAGCTTCCTGAGGAGAAGCGAGTTTATCCCTGCCGCTGCCTTACGCAGGGGGTTAACACGAGATGGGACGGGAAGGCTCTTCACTTGATTTTCAGAAGTAGCTAAAATATTTTTACATTTGCTTAGTAAAAGGATCATGCAAAACATTTAGGTCACAAAACATATGTTCTAGAATTGTTTGCCTTCCTTTGATTTAACATAAGGAATCTTTCAGCCATAGTGTGAAAAAATAACCTTAGTTTTCTAAATATAATTTAGACTTTGCCATTCATCTCCTATATTTCCCAGTTTGAGAGATAAAACTCATAGTATATCAGACAAAGTCTGGGTATTTCTTGGCAAGGCATACAGAAGAGTAAGAACAGATGTATGCAATGTATATAACAGATACGTATAATGTAACAGCAGTTTTCATGAAGGGGCTGCCACATCTCCCTGACGAAGGGAGCTATTTAACACCATGTGCTGCAGACACTGCTGCTGCACAGATGAGCAGGCCGGTTAAGCAGCACTTAAAGACCCCAATACATCCTCCCTATAGGAGCAACACAGCTTTATGCAAAATAAATGTTTCAGTAGGAAGAATTTTAGGTGAGAGAAGGGAAATGTGTATTTTAAGGGGATTTGTGCTACCTGCTTAATTAGTAACATTTCAGAGTATTCGTGCCTTCAAATGAAAAGTTGAGGCATAAATGATGAGTTTCTTTGAATATACAACACAAGATGTTCATACTTTTCCTCACTGCTGGAGAAAAGATGTGATTTATCTATTGCCCTGTTTTTTTTTTTTTTTTCCATTTGAAAAAGTCATAGCAAAAATAGATGCTGCAAATATTTCCAGATGCAGCCTCACGATAACCATCAACAGCTACTGGGGGCATTGTGCTGATTACGTTACCCAAACACCAGCTCACAGTTTGAGAGACGAGGGGCCCATTTTTAGCTGCCTTTACAGTACCAGACAATTACCCAGTTAGCCCCAGAGCTGCTCCACACGGATCCTGCCCCGCTCCAGACAGGCAGGCGTTAGCAGGAGCCTCTCCAAATGCTGGGAAGCGCAGCCTGCCTGCGGAGCAGCCGGGGCCGCGGGAGGAGGCAGGAGGTGGCCGTGGCGGGACAGCTGGTGCCACAGAAACACCACGAATTCCATAACGGGAGAGCCAATTCGTGCCCCTGCACCAGGGGCATCCAGGCCGCATGGGGAAGGAGAGCAACCGAGGCCTGAGCAGCTGGCCCGTAGCCAGTGAAACGGGCTTGCAGGCCCAGCTGCCAGCTCAGTTTTAATGGACTGAGTCGCTCCCTCAGTTACCCAATTTGTTTGTGCTCTCCAGAAAGCACAAGGAGATGGAACCGTCACTTGATGATTACCTTGTAACATGCACATGCTGCATTAACGGCTGCGCTTTAGCTGGCACTTACTTCAGCCAAAACCCCTGCACTCCCTGGTGCACAGCTCTGATCAGGAGTTGCTCCAGGAACACTGGCAGGGCCTGGGCTCTCTCCCTCTGCAGCAGGCTGACAGGGCACCGAGCCGCAAGGGAGAGTTTCAGCTACTAAACAGTCTGCTGCAACACAGGGCCAAGGTCCTGATCCCTCCTGCTTCCTTCCCTGACATTGCAGGTAGGATCTTCACTAGCTCACAGCTCTCTAGGCTGCCAGGAAGGGTTTTTCAGTGCCTGGAGTTGAGGCTTCCTGAACCTCTCTGCACTAAACAGCTCCATTTGCTTTTTCCCTCCACATAGCTAAGGATTTGACATCACACCGGGTGGCAAAGGCGGTGATTAGCGAGTCTCACCTCATACCAGCTCTCACCCACTCTCACAGCAGAGAAGCAGGATTGCTCCATGCTCCAGCTCCAGCTCTTCAGGTCTCCGCTCAGCTGAAAAGCAAATCTGGAGTAGCCAGTATCTATTACATGGCTGTCTGCAACTATGGGGCATGGGACTAGATGCCACTGCTCCTTTTGCCCCGTGCTCCTGACACATGAAAGCTTCTAGTATTGCTGGGCTTGGCCTACATACCAGGCATACAGCATGACTCAGAGTGCTGTTAAATGAGTCTTTATTTTGTATGTTGTTGTACGAGGCTACACAAGAGAATAAACGGCACAGCTGTTAAAAATTAATGGCAGATCCGCACACACGGCCTTGTGTTGCTGCCTCCTGATGCACGACAAACACACACAAAGCCTCTATAGCAGTTCGGAAGGGGGTCATTCTCACTGACCTTGTTAGTCCTGCGCAAACAACAAGGTTAATCATTTCTGCAAGATCAGATTATAGTTTAATTAATCTGCACCTGCTCCCAAGAGCCAAAGCCAGCAAAGATACCACTGTTGGGGTATTAGAAGACAGTTGCTGTTACCCTCTCGGGTCACTACCCAGAACCGCAATCACAGGCCTCTTATCGACTTCAGGGAGCCTCATGGGGCTTCAGTTCTGCGTACGGCTTTAGCAGCCTCGGAATTGAGAGAAACCCACCCCGCTCAGCACCCCGAGCCTCCAGGCAGCAGGGAACACCCAGCACAAGCACCGAGAGCTAGGAGGGGACACACAAGACTGATGAAAGTTACTGACGTTCTGAATATGCCACGAACACACAGAGAGATAAATTCTGTACGAATGCCTGGAAAAACCTCTGAAAGAAACAGAAAACAAAGAAATCTAAAAATAGTAGAAAATAGAGCAAACCCTGGAGGACATATGTTCCCTACTATCTTCTACATAATACAAGAATACTATTAATATCTGAACATCAGCTATTGACCCAAGGCCCTAATACTCCAAGGGGGTTATTCACATAATCCAAGCTAAACTGTGTTTGCAGAGGCAGAACATGGCAAAAGAGCACCATTTTCTAAAGCAAGCGCTCTCTATTCTATTTCACATTTTGTTAACCTCACTTCTCAAGCGTGGGACTGCTCTGCCTCGGGCAGGAGTGCAAATGCAATGTGGATAGATTATTTTGCTCCTCAATTGATAGCCTAGTGGGGTATCCCCAGGGAGATCACGAGATCCACACAGAAAAGCAACAGCACAGCTACAGCAAGGGATGTTTATATGGCAAACTCTTCCATTCTTTTTATTAGTAGTAGGTTAACTAGGAATCATAAAACAGAATTATCAAGCAAAAGTGGTGCAGCCAAATAACATTGCAATTAATGATTAACTATCGCTCTACCAGAGGGCTCATGCTCTAGTACCAAGCAGGAGTACAAAGAAGCGATTAAATATTGCTCAAGTATACCTGCTGTGACAGGCAGGGAGCTCAGCACTTCAGCAGCACAGCTGCTCTTAAAACTCCTTGATTTACTGTTATAACAAAGGACATCTGGATGGAGAGTCATACAGGCATTTCTGTGGTGTTCTTGACTCATTTGTGGAAAGTATGGAGGAAGTTGAAAAAAACTGTTGTTCTAGAGTAAAATTCAAGATGCTTTGCAGCCAAAAGGGTAGTTGAGGTGGCTGCTGTGGGGCAGCCAGAAGCAGAGTTTGCCTCTTGTCCTTTCACTGTGAGGTATCACTCGGCTGTGAAAGCATCCAGGGAGTTCAGCACCATGGCTGATGCACGCAGAAGGGACACCCGAGAGAGACCCGGCCTTTACAAAGCACAGGGATGCAGGGAGGTTGTTTGCCAGGGGCAGAGGAGTATTTTGCAGTAAGAGACATGCAAGGTGACAGTGTGACGTGCTTAGTGTGCAGGTGAACAGGAAGGACCACATTACATGGCTTTCATCCAAAGCCAGCTTGTGAAACACAGGCCCATTCTGGACATGAGGACAGAGGCTCTAGACGATACCCACACAGTGACACTGAGTGACAGCAGGATGCTGGCGATGGCTGCAGTATTCAGGAGAAGGCTCAAAAGCTGTGCCAGTGCGGACACTGATAGCGAGACAGGCCAAGGCTCTCATCTGATGAGAGGGGATAGCAGCATGGGAAGAAATAGGCAGAAATGCCCATAAGGACTGCAATTACCAGGTGCTTTGCTGGTAAGATTGCCTGCGGCCAAGGAGAAGTGGGATTAAAACCTCTTTTTGGCAGCATCCCAGACTGTGACAGAGCCTTTCCAGCAGACCCAGCCGAGGGGCAGGTGGGATAGCAGGACAAGGGCAGCGGCACAGCAAGCGGCGTCCGGGTTTCTGAAGGGGTGCGCAAGGCAGCCGAGGGCCTGGCAGGAGGGTAACACTCGTGTTAGGAGCTCTGCGGGGTCTGCGCCCTCCAGCTGTGCAGGGGCAGCATTAGCAGTGAAGCTAGAGCACCTCAGGGCAGGCTGGTAAGAAGGCGCATCAGATATCGAGGACAGACCGCAGGTTCATACCACAGAGAGAAGTGGGCAGCAGCTGGAGGAAGGCACGGAGGGGACACGGGCAGGTGTTTCGGGCATTAGTCCTCATTCACACCACATTATGAAGCAGCAGCCACTCCGCATTACCGGCAGGGCTGAGCTCCCCTTCTCTGCAACAGCTGCTGTTCCCTCACCGCTCTCTGAAAGGACTCCACAGGAATGGCCATCCTCCACTTCAGCTGCAGCTTAGAGCGCAAAACGTGGAGCTGCAGAAGGAAGTTGCAAACATCTTATCTCCCATTCTACATCTGTACATGAATAAACATTCACAGTTTAACCATATTTTTTGAAAAATAGGGTGTAATAGAGGTGAAATACCAAGTTACATGAGATGACAGACAGAAGCTTCTCTGGGCTTTGAACTTCAGTTCTGCATCCCTCTTTTGTGAAAATTTGATTTCTTGATCTTAATGTTCTACTTTCTGGCAGAAATGCTTCATCAACTTACTAGCTTTAGTATGCTAGTTGATATGTGTCAATATGTAGGAAACGGGGGAAAGAATAGGACTGTTTTGTAAAAAAAAAAAAAAAAAAAAACAAAAGTCATGAAGGTGTCGCTGTTCTACCGACCTATTTTTCCTGTATTCGTTCTGAAAGCACTGGAGAGCTGCTGCGCTGCTCTGCGTACACAGTTGGTCCCAGACGAGCGCCCAGGCACACGCATCCCCTACGAGGCACTAACACGCGGTAGGAGCCGCACTCGTGTCCCGGGTGCCCCGGGC
>JAWLRI010000460.1:3736422-3754219 GCA_034781795.1 Crypturellus tataupa | reverse complement strand
CGGCCGCCGCCTCACGCGCTCTCCTGGCGCGCCCCCTGCCGGGCGCCGCGCGCAGCGGGACGGGACGCGCCGCGAGGCGGCCGTGGAGCAGCAGCCAACCCTGCTCAGGGGGCGGATGCACCGGGTCTCCTTGTGCCTTCTAGGCAGCTCTGCCCCAGGCTGCAGGCAGCAATAGGGCCCGAGAGCCAAGCCCAGCCCGCAGCAGAGCCCCTGAGGCAGCAGGGAAGCTCCACTCGGCCTCTTCTCCCGCCACTCAATCCCTATTTACTACCAACACAGACGCTCACAACTTGCCAGGACAACCGCCAGCTCCAAGTCACATCTGTGCTACGCTCAGTGGGTATCCAGACAAGAAGTGAGGCTATAGGGACAGACTATTGCTCATCTGCTTGAAACAAATATTTATTTCAAGGAGGATCATGGTGAGAGTTTCTGGAGAACACTTCCAGCATATTCAGTCTCAGCTTCACATGCATCTCCCAGGTTCCTGAGGCCAAACTGTGGGGGACAGTTACATCACTTACCCCACAACATTTTCAGTCCTATTTTCTACCTGTTATCCTCCAGTTGTCTGTCATTTTATGGCCTGTCACACCAGCTTTCCTGAGCCACCCACTGACATTCAGGTCTTTTTCCCTCAAGTCATGGTAATTGGTTACCAACCCTTCAGTACTCTTACTTAAATTAATTCTTCAAGTCAGCACTATGTAGCATTCACTGATTCTGAATTTCATCTGTCATTAGAAAGGGCTGAAGTCTCAGAATGATTGAAGTTGGAATGGACCTTTGGAGACCATCTCACTCCTTGGAGTTTCTCATCATTTCACTTAACCTCAAAAACAGTCCTTGCACAGGGTACAATTTAACAGCCTTCATCCAAGTATCTTCTAATTAACATTTTTGTGCTGAAGTCCACCCAAAACCTTTTTCATTGCTATTTTAACCCAGATATTAGCCAAGAAGATGCTTTAATTCTTAACATTACTTATTAACTTGTATAAGTGGTGATGGCAACAGGTTATCATAAGCAAAAAAATGTCCTTTATTACTGTTTTGTTATACTTCCACATTCCAGCATTCAGACTTTAACTATAATTTAATCCCTGTATATTTTGGCTGAAGTTAAGACTTGCAGCTCTCTGAACCTTTACATTGTGCCATATTTTTAACAAAGAGAATCCCTGGGGGATGTTCTAATAGAGATTCCATACCTTGGATCACAGCAGAGGTGGCAAACAGCAAGAGCTTTGATACCTTACACTACCCAAGCCTTCTTCCACCAAGGCAGAGGGAAATTACCCTCTAGTTGAATAAAAAGGTATTCCTTTAAGCAAGCAGAAAGTATTCCTATTCCAGATGTGCTTCTGTTTTCACACCTGTTGGAGGCGACGCATTTCATTTCCATACGCATTACCTGCGGCCCGAGGGAACAGAAAGGTGCCGTCCGAAGGTCGCATCTCTGGAGACCTCCACCATCCCTCTGCGTAAATGAGACCAGAGCCTCAAATTAAGAGCTGACAGCCCAGTGCTCAGCCAGCAGCAATACCTCCCGCAGTTCCAAGTTTAACAGCTGCACATTTCCCACTTCCACGGCTGGATTTTACAGCAGCCACCCAGCTCGCTGCACGGGGGTGGTAAGTCCCTCTCCTGCTGGCAGTGCTGACACTGTCAAGTGGATTCTTATCCCAATGAGCTGGTTTTGCAGTAGCCTTGGGGCAATGCAAGCTACACCAATACATTAAACAGGCTGGCAAGCAACTTGTTAGGGTGGTGACACGCAAGCCCTCGACAAGAGCCTGCTAAAAAGCCTGACTGGCACTGAAATGAATAATCACCACCAGGAAAGCTTTGAACACAGCTTCATTTACACTTGCTGCTCAGGCTGTAGTTGCTTTATAGGAAAGCTCAACAGCCCTATTAGGTGTGCTCAGTTAAAGCCATTTGAAACGTGTTAGCTATCATAACCGTAAATAAGGAATGAACTTCGGGTTCGCAGTGCTGGGAGGCGAGTGTGCCTGTCGCGCTCCGTGCTCATGACCACTCCGCGGCGCTGAGATGCTGCGAGCACCAACCACCCCTCCTGCCCCACGGGCTCTGCTCCTGCCGAGCAGACACACTGAGACCACACTTGCCAAAGGTCATTCAGGGACACGGAGAAGAGCTAACCAGTATTGCTGAAGTCCCAAGTTCAGCCATAAGTGAGGAAGTTTAACCTACACCAGAGGAGACAAACTTAAGTTACACCCTTGAGCTACTCCAGTTTAAAAATGCAGTGAAATCTTATCAAGACCAATCTCCTTTTTGCCCTATTTAGCTAGGTTCATGACATTTAAGACTAGATTTTCCAACACCAAAAGCACTAGTATAATGCAGAACTTGGCCAGTTCTGTACACCTGCAACCTGTGAGTCGTAAAATGCAATCCTTAATGCCTAGAGCAAGAGATCCTTTACAGAACTAACTTCCACGTATATTTCTGCAAATGAAGAAACCAGCATTAGCAATCTTGCCCGGCCACTTTTCTGCTTCTTACCCATTCAGTGCTGGAAAGGAAGGCAAACACAAAAGGGCATGGGAAGAGAGATAGGGAAATATATGGAAAAAAGAAGTACCAGTTTAATAGGGAAGCATGGACTAAGAACACCCTTTTTAACTCCCATCTGTTTCTCCTTCATCACTTAGTTCTCTCCCAGGCATCACTGATTTTTCAAGCTTAATTCTGAGCATTGGCAAACCTAAGCATTCCTAAATGAAATATTCAGCCCTCAATTACTTGACTTAAAGATCAGTCTCCTGAAAATAAACATCCTTGTGGTGCTCCTGCAGGTTTACTTCTCTGCACAGAGCATATGCCCACAAGGAGCTTATATATTAAATGTATTAGAGGAAAGACTCCTTCCTGACTCTCCCTGACACTAGTAACCAGGCTGAGGCAGTTATCTAAAGCACAATGTTCTAGGGAAACTTGTGTTTCAACTTAGACATTAAGAAGTGAAGAGCAATATTTAGTCCTTTTGTTTCTGGTTTTAAGTTACTATGATTTGCTCAGGTCACATTTCAGCCATATAACATTTTCTTTTTCACACAGAAGTTGCAAATAAAACCTCATAAAAATTAAGTAATAAGCCAGCATTGACAACACCTCTGGCTTTCTTTTGGACATGAGCTTACTTTGACTGATATTTAGTGTAGAGGTATGTCAAACACCCAGGGCATTTGGGAGTTCCCCAGTTCTTCAAAGAGCCCTTCTGCTCTTGGCAATCTACCCTCTATCCTGAGCCCTGTGACACAGATGGAAACAAGGAGGTTAACCTGGATGAGTGGATCAGCTGTTTGGTAGATGGCTCAGAAACCCGGTATGAGGATTTTAGATGTAAGCAGCAAATCCCTAAAGCATTCTGTTAGCATGGGAATCAAATAACCCCTGCTGCGACTCCTGGGTCAACTAAGCACACTCCAGCTCAGTCCATGCTGCAGATCTACCAGACATTTGATAATTTCCTAACAAGAAGGCTATAAAGTTACTCAGGCCATGACCACAAGTGACAATTAACACAAACAGCCACCTAAAAAAATTCCAGAAACTAGCCATTTTAAGTGCCAGCGACAACAAAAAAGTTATTTAATAGCCATAAAACAAACACATTAAGAACGCTGAACACCATCTTTAAATAATTAAAACCCTTGTGAAAAAAAGATAACAGGTTACGTGTCTGATAGCTTAGACTCTACAAGTTACCACTGCAAAGCTGTAATGAAGCCTGAATCTGTTTCGCAAGCTAGTTGAGAAAAAAGTTTAAATGTGAGCACAAGTGCTATCTTTTCTATGTTAAAAAAGAATATTCTTTACTTCAACCAGCTTTGTATTTCCAGCAGATTATCTTTAAAAGGCTTTAAAATATAGCTGCAATTGTCAGGCTTGAGATGTATTACAGAATGTGGAACCACGCAAAGGGATTAACTCCTAATATCATCCAGCTGAACAGCATGAGCTCATCTAGGCTTAACCTTGTGAATTCATTCCATTTGCAGGACCCAAACTAAAATAATAAATCACAGCTAAGTGAGCAATTTCTATTTTAAATATTGAAAAGGAGGATGATTTCTCTTGTGTGTTCAAGAAACCGCTTACTTTCCCTGAGAAGGGCCTATTTATCCATGTATTGCTGCTATAGTCCCATTAGTGTCAGCAAAGTAATTCATAAGGGATCATTTGACACAACACACCCTTTTAGGTGCACAATTGCCTGTGAGCACACAAGTTCTCTCTACTTTTTTAAACTCCAGAGATGAGGAGCCTCGGGCTGGCAGTGCTCTTCGTGGGGAGGTGCCATTGCCAGGTGGTATGTGAGGTCCAGCATGACCTGGAGCACCCGTCTCAGCTTCCTTGCCAGGTGCAGAGAACTGCAGCTCAGGAGGGGTTTGCAGCGCACGGTGGGGAAGAGATCCATCTCCCGCCCCTCACTCATTCTTGTTCTTCTATCCTAGTGGTAGTAAAACTATTCGGAGTACAGCAGTGACAGGCACAGTCCAACACTGAGCAAGGTTATCGGAAGGATGAGACGCACTGGAGGTGACAGGGACACTAACACAGGCACCGAACCCGGGTGGTGTGGAGGGGACTGCAAAGACTCAGCAGCTCTGTCTTCCTCTGCTCACTCAGCAGCAAGGAGGGCTCCTGGCTTTGGAAGAGCATTGACAGCCTCTTTGGACTTCCCTTTCAAACTTCCACACTTCCCCAGCGCATTTAGAAACCTGCCCAGCCAGGAGGGCAGAGCAGGAAAACTGCAGTTGCAGCAGCTACAGGACAGTCACCTTTTCCAGTTAAACCTCTTGGCTCATCTGCGCTGAAAGGCAGTAGCAGGGCTTCCATTTTTTGTCTAGTTATCCAAAATCAGTTTTCTCCTCATTCTAACCCAGATCGTAACTTTTTGGTATCCTTAACGTGTCCTTCCTATGCTTTTCTCAAAAGAAATCTCCCTTGAAGAGTAGCATCCCATATCCAGATGGATTCAGCCTGAGCCCCCCAGGACTAACACAGGCAAAGTGATAACAACTCAAGCTACAGCATTTGTCTGAGTTACTGCAGGGCAATTAAAACCAAATAATGGGAAGTGTCTCAGTGCAGTGGATGGGACATTGTGTTTTGGAAGCAGGATTCCCAGCACAGCACCGTGAGCAGGGTGCCCGAGGAGGCTGCATCCCACGGGAGCAGCCTGCAGGCCAGCCCAGCCCCTGCCGCCCTGCCCAGGCTTCCTCAGTGCTTTCCTTGCACCGTAAGGCACACTGGATAACTACATAGTTTTTACTAATGAACCTAATTGGATTTGGGACAACTCAAATAAGCCACACTAGTTCTCATGAAGAATCCACATATAAATGCCTTTGAAATTAATATCCACACCACAGTGTTTGAATTGTGGCCAATATTCACGTGTACAACTATGACTTTTTTTTTTTTTTTTAAGAGTCTTTTTTATGAAAAATCCAGATGCAAACATACAGAATTTCTGGAGGGGTCTGAACAAACCTCAAGGGAAAAGGGGAGGAAAAGGAGCTTAGCTGAAGAGTCTGTTCCATATTCAAAGCTGCTACTATACGCAAGCCAGTACCTGGCAGCATTTTCTTCCTTTCCAGGTAATACTGGACAACATCACACACTTTTCCCCTTCAAGAAAATCTCAAAGGGAACAACCAGAGATGGCACCTACCTTTCCTTCAGGGCCAGGACTCTAACCCTTCCCTCCCCATTACAGAGGGGAGGCCCAAACCAAGAAACACACACTTAAACTACAGCAATTCGGGAACAAAATTCCTCAAAACAGAAGCTAAGACAGATCTGTTGGACACTTATTGAGTAATTCAGACTCACTTGCAGGATCTGTTTACTCAGTTTGTGCACAGTTGTTGCAAAATTAACTTCCCTCCCCAGAGAGTCCTAAGTACAAGCTCCAATTCCTCCTGCTGGCCTCCGAGCAGGCAGGGCACCCGTGCGGGGCTCCTGCTCACCACTGGTCTGGACTGCCGATCCCGCTGGAAGCAGCATGTGAGTGTCTGAGGGCAGATGCCGGCTCCACGTGTTCCAGCAAAGCGCTCACCGCGGTCATCGCCCCAGGCAGCTCCTCTTGTGCCTGTTCCTTGTGTCCTTCGCTGCCGAGTGGGTCCCTAGCTTGTTCCCCTGCTTGCAGGTAGACACTGTCTCCACGTCTCAGAGCTTGTAAACACTCCCAGCACAGCTGCAGCAGCGATGATTGAACTAAATGTTTGATTTCTGTTTTCTTGTCCTCCCTAAAGCACTGCTGACTGCTCTGTTCCCCTCGGCTGTCAGAGGGAGCAGGCTGCCACAGAGGGCAGGCAGCAGTGAGCAGCTGTCCCTCCAGCAGCACCATCCCTCGCTCCGTGCTCCACAGGGGTTTCCACCCTCCCGGGAGGGCAGCGCCACCAGCTCTTCCCGACAGGCAGCACCTCGGCTGCAGCGCTGAAGGCACTTACACTAGCTGGTCAACCCCAGGGCATCAAGAGACAGAACGCACACAGTTCCCGTGATCACCCACATCTGCAGGCTGCCACCCTTTGGAAGAGCCAAGTATTTAACGCTAGCTCTGCATTTATAGTTAATTAACAGGACGGCATTGCATTCTAGGGCTCCCCTTTGTGAAACCTCAGCATTCAGCAGTGAGGAGACCTTCCCACGTAGCACTTGGAGCCGTGTCAGGGTCAGCTGCTCCCTGAGGGCAGGCACGGAGCACAGCAGCGCGCCCAGCAGAGCAGGGCCCCGTCCCAGCCCCGCAGCCTGGAGGAAGCAGCCGGCTCCGTGGAGAGCCCAGGGCAGCAGGTGGGATCACGGTGATGAGGCAGGGCCACAGCCCAGCCAGGTCCAGCAGGAGTAACCAGGGTCAGACACAGCCCCGCAGCCTCCAGGCAGGTCCCCAGGGCTGAGGCTGCTTGGAGACCACACTGGGAAGAGGCTGCAGGGCCCAAGACCAGCAGGAGCACAGCCATGCTGGACACCTTTAGGCTAGGCCTAAGGCCCCAGGGCTGAGCTTAAATAGAGCTCCTGGGGCCAAGGGCTGGGCCCTGTGTGCGGCCCAGCTGAGGCTGCTCAGCAGTTTGGCCCTATTAGGGCTCCCAGGGCCCTGGCAACTGGTGCCATGAGGACAGGCAGGTTGAGCCTTGCTGTGTCCTGCCAGGCTGTCCCGTTTGTAGCAGCCCTTGGTGAAGGTGTTCTGGTGCGGACTCATTGACAAGGGCTTAACTAAAGACTGAATGACTCTTAATTAAAGGAAACATCATGGCCAAAAGGCAAATCAAATCATCACCTTGTTATCCTTGGGGAGCAGGTGGGCTCAGCCACAGATCTCGCCTGGGGCTTTTGATGGCCAGCAGCCCTGGATCATCCTAGATCATGGGTGTGCAGTGGGCAACTAGAAACAGTCCCTGTTTACCCTGCAACCAAGGAAAGTAACTCTCTCAATTTCTCATGACCCAAAGGGTAATAAGGGCAACTAACCAGAGACCTGCCAACATTATAATCTGTAACACAGTAAGCACAATAGTCAATCTAGTGCTATTTTATACAAACTGTGTTCATATTACTTAGAGATTTCCCTTACCCATTTCCTCTTTGGTTCTTTTTTAATTAAAAAAAAAATCATTTTTGTATTTCATCCTGATTGTAATTGGCAGAGTCTGGCTCAGCTGTGACTGTGTTCCGCACCTGAGCCCATTGCAAGGCTTCTCCATGGCAGAGATCCAGCCCGAAAACTAATTTCTTTACAAAAGGTGTAAAGTACCCAGAGCCTTTGGGTGTCTTTGTATATTAAAGACTGTCCTGGCTTGAGCTCCCTGGTACTGGGAGAGAGATAGTAGTGAAACCCACCAAGCTGCCCAGCACACCGACCCTTCCTTACCTCATGGTGCGGTGCAATTATTCTGTGCACTAAAACCGGAGTGAATGTTGTGAAAGTTAGTGACTGGAGCCCTGCACACAGACATCCTGTGGTCACCACAGAGCCACAGCAAGGAGAGACGCGACAGAGGCAGCGCCAACAGATGCAACCAGGGACGATTCTCTCACGCTGCCATGAAGAAGAAACTGCTGCGCAGAGCAGTTTCATTTCCACACAGAGCAAAAGCAGTAGGTTGCTCAGGTTTTAGCCACTCAGTGCAATGAGACTGCATGGTCTCAGTAGTTTAAAAGTGCTTTCAAAACTATTTGAAATGTTCATACAAGCTGATCCTTTTCAGATCTCTCAGGGCTAAGATATCCATTCAGTTCACAACCACCTTCTCTATTTTCCATTCCTGTTGTGGTGGCAGGTTCTACACTTTTACTGGGCTAGTGAAGTGTTTATTTATTTCATCATAAGTACCAAAAAGTGATTTATATAGAGAATTATATAGGAAAGGGGACACAGAGAGAGGAGAGAGAGATCTTCCACCTAGAGAATGCACCATTTCACAGGGGACAGTCATAACTCTCAGTCCTATTAGCAGAATACCCAAGTGACCTAGTTGAAAAGTTCCCTACTCCATTATCAGAAATCATGTAAGAGAGATTGCCCTATAATCTCAGCACTCACGCAGTGGCATATTGCCTCTGTCTTGACTACTTTAGGTATTTTGAGAAGTGCTATTGACTCTTGAGAATGACGCTAAACTGCTGTAGACCTTACAGATCAATACTTGCACATGTGAATACTTGCACACTTTTATCAGCTTGCATTCTTTTGCAAAGATTATTTTGTCATAGTTCTTTGTATTATTGTAAAAAAATACAGAGTGATGTTAAGAAACCCAGCCATTATGGCCAGTTGTTACACCTATAGAAAAGAACATATGTGACTGTCTAAATCTCCATCTATAAGCAAAACTGCTCAGAGTGCCATCACCTTGTCCTCAGCTAAACGACTGCCTTGCAGCTGCTCACTGGGAGCACTACAACACTAGAAAGCAAGCGGTATTTGCACCATTGTGCTGTTCATTTCAGCATCAAATGGAAGAGGGGAAAGGGCTGTCGCTGAACAAGCGCACGTGGCACAAGGTGACCTTGCTGCTAATGCAAAGCGGTGCAGGGTGACCCAGGGAATGGGAGAGTGAATGCAGCCCCATGAATATGACCTCCCCCTGCCTTGAATTTTGTGGGATCGTTTACACTTTCCAAATGGTGATGCAAACTGATGTAAAAGTGATATGTTGTCAGTGCAGAATGGACCTGATCATAGTATCTATTTACTGTTGCAGTTCTGTAAGTACGTGTTAAATCTAAAGACAGTCTCCAAAGTGAAAGACTGAATTTTGCATATGCAGACTCAAATTCACTATACCCAAATCCACCAGGACTTGAGCCCCTCTCTCCAAATAGACTTGCTGTTGCTTCATGGCAGGGTGTGTTACGTTTGTCACTTTTATAGTCTTCACATAGTGCAATCTTCATTAATTGTCTATGTGCCTTAAAGTGCCCTGATGTGTGCTTCAGATAACCGTGTACATTACAGTTCAACTAGGAGGCTGATAGACCATCTCTCTCGGGTGCCAGTAGTCCCCTGCCTGCAGACAGAGATGCAGTAGCCTCACCACGCAGGAGTCATCGTGCAGCCGGTGGCAAAACTCCCTGGGACAGCACAGCTTGGCAAATCGCAGTCTAAATCACGCCTTCTTCACAGGCCTTTCAGAAACGGGTATTTTAATATGTGGAAAATATATAAGCTGGTTCAGACATGCTATCAATATTATAAGTTATGCTTTTATGTTGCTTTGAAATAGAGTTCTGTTGCTGTTACTATCATTTCCAGATGGCTATTTGGTTGTTTTTCATTTCAGTCACCTACAAGAGTTTGTATTTTTGCCAGGATTTACAAACATTTCTCAAACTTTCTTTAATCTTCCTGACATTGGGTGTAATAAAAAGGCAAAAGTATCATATTATCCCATTAAACTGACAAGGCAGACCAGAGACACACACCTGCCCAAAGTCATAGGCTGAGTTAATAGAAAACCCGAAATGCAGCCAGAAAACTGGAAACTCCACTACTGGACTAATTTTCTTCACAGGAAAATGTCATCTTCCTAACCTGGGTTGTAGGGAATCACGGCCAGGACTGAGCGAGGCCTTGCGTGAGGTACTGGGACCACCCAAGTCATGCTCAGCTCAGCGGAGAGTCTCCCAGCGAGGGGTCTGGATCAGACTGTGAGCAACATGAAAGCAACTGGGGAGGGAACATAGTGAGAGAATAGGAAATGGGAAGAGTAAGAGACGGGGCTCAAGGAAAATGTACAAAACACAGTGTCAGATATGACCTCTCTTCCTCTGATTTGACCAGCTAACATTATACCACTCCAGGTTTCATATCCACAAGAAAGAAAAGTCTGGGGAAAATAGACTTTCTCTTTCTCCTTTTTAAAAAAAAAAAATTAAAGCAAATAAAATATCATCACCGACAAAACCCAGAACAGGTTAACAGATTTAACTGGAACTTTTAAATTAGATCTAGGCCTTACCGGAAGACTTTATAAGCATGATGAGTTTGAACCCTTTACATCTGCGTATTTAAATGCTGTGAGCCTCAACGGAGGCACTTCCTGCACTAGTATCTGGTCTACATGGACCGAAAGAACCTGGTATGAAATGACCCCCGGATCCACAGCTTGCCCAAAGCGGATGGCTTTACGGACAGTCCCTCCAGGGTTTTATCTGCTGCCTTCAAAGACAGTTCCGCGTGCATCCTGTCACCTCACTCAACGCCCACCCTCACTCATGCCCAAGAAGGAAAGGGCAGTTTCTGCCGCTTGCTCCTACCACCTTCCCCTGGCGCTGCCACGCTGGAAGGGGAGCGCACGTGGGCAGAGCTCCAGCCCTGCCGCCCGGCAGCAGCGCGCAGGCATTAGCCGGCTGCGTGGTCAAGCAGGTAACACCCTGGGCCGCTCTTTGCCATCAAGAACCTCTCTGTGGGAAGGTTTACAGCAGGGAACAGCTAGCATATCCCTCCCCGAGCATGAATATAATCTGCACCTGTGCTCTCTTTGCACAACTTCTAGGCACTTTCGGCCAAGAAGAACAAAGCAGCTTCCCTAGGGCCTAGTTGAGCCCTTGTGAAACGCCCAGCCTGTCTCTCCGGTACGGCCTGCATGGAGCAACACGATGCTGTGAGTGGCCGATCGGGATGCCCCAGCACCTGGCCCTGGCACCTCTCCACCATGCGCAGTATGCAGCGTGGATGTCTGTCCCTCAGGCTGTATAAACACCCAAGGCAGCCGCAGCCTCAGATCCTGCTGTGGGAGCTGCCAGCACTGAAAGGAGCTTTTTGAGAGGTGGAAAATTTTGGAGAAGTCTCTTATGTCCAGAGTGAATAGGTAGCCGCTCTCAAAGCAGCTTGGAGAGGCGGTCACACATATTTCATTTTAGTAAGTGGAAAATATAAGGCCAGACGGACTGCCAAATTTGTCAACTTCTTTGGTGCATTAAGCAAATATGGAAAGAAGATGAAATTGTTCTGGGTTCCTATCTCTAAGACAAGGCGCTTGCCTCTTGTTAAGATGTATTTTTTGTGGCATTACACATTTTTATTAGATTTTGTAATCTGTGCAATTACAAATACCTTCTTAGCACCTTTCTAAGCCAGAATAAGTTTTCTGAGCCAAGGGTTCAACTTCATAACCGCCTACCCCTATGTGTGACTTCACCAGCACGAGAAGATTTTAAGTGCAAGGGAGTTATTCAGGAGTATGTGCTTGCACATTGGGGCCCTCAAGCATTTGTGCTCGTTATGAAGGAAGGAAAAAAAGAATTTGATGCATAAAGGTGTGAAATTTGTATAAAAAAAAAGGCTTTGAAAAGACTTAGTGGCTTATTCATAACCGCACAATGGAGCTAAGTTGATCATCCGCTCTGAAGTTTGGAGAGCTCACGTGTGGGCTTATGAAACCCAGGAATAGAGCCAACTTGGCCCAAACAATGTCTCATTCGTCTCACCCATCCAGGCTGCTGACTTTCCCGAGCCAGCTGTTGGATTTCACATCGTTATAGGAGTGCCATGTGTACAGTTTGGCTTTCTTCTATGGCTAGATCAGATTGGCATGTTGGAATATGAAGGTGAATTTCATTTCCTTGGGGTCTTAGAGTCAAAATATGATAGCAGGGAGAGATTATTCATCTGAATGCATTTTTTCTCAAAATCTGTTTTGTATTTTCTGAGTAGAGGAAAACCCACTTCACTTCCCCACCCTTCTCCCCAAATGTGCTTTTAGCATCTTTGTCTCAGCCAAGACGTGTCAGATTTTACTCCACTCCCTCAGATACGTGCCAGGCGCGCAGTGCAGTGCAAAAAGCCTTTTAATCAATTAATTGCAATCCCCTGCTGACAGCAGTGCAGTCATTCAGCTACTGTGATCAAGATGCTCATCAGGAGCGATTATGAAGAGACTAATTCCTTTAGGGATTGATTGTCACTTTCCTGACGATCGTGCTGGGAGCAGGTTTGTTCTGAAAGGTATTCTCTCAGAGCAGACATTTATCAGCAATTGCTGTCCCAGCAGTTGCTTGTCCCTCCTTAAAAGCTCCCCTCCCACGGTTCTTTCCCCTTTCCCCTGTGAAAAGGGGATTTACTAGTGTACATCAGAATATAAAACTGAGTCACCGTTTGTCAGGCAATTCATCCCAGAAGGCAGGTGAGGGGGGAAGAGATTTTCATTCTTTGCCCTATGTAGTGCCATGCTGTGGCAGCTAATAAAGGCAATTGGTATGTTTGTGTATGTTCCTCCAGACAGAAAGAAAATCTGCAAACCTGCACTGTAAAAGTGGAGATAGAAAAGGAGCTTCCCCCAGGCGCTGGAGCCCAACCTTTGGAAGCGCTGCCCTGGCCAAGACGATGCTGCTCCGGCTCCCGACCTGCCGCCTAATCCACCGCCTCGCTATTCAGCACCTCATTCCGTGTGCTCCTGCCGCCTCGCTATTCAGCACCTCCTCCCCTATGCTCCGCAGAGGACACTCCTTCCCCTGAGAGCAGAGGGGCAGATGATGCTCCCGCGCTGTCCTGACCATCTGGAACAGCAGCCCTATGCTCTGGGCCTAATTGTATTTGAAGAGGAACAGGGAGTCGGTCTCAGGAAGACTCATCTTTTGACCTTGGCTTGTGACTCTCCAGTGTGGCATCTGCCGGGAGAATTAAGCAGCTCTTTGTCCTGCTCATTTTTATTTCCACAAGTCCAACAGTTGCTGCTCTGTGGCTGGCCGTGACCTGACAGGAGGCCTTTCTCGTAGCGCGAGTAGAGGAAAACGCCACCCAGGCATCTATGGTTCAGTGTAGAAAGCGTTCAGGGCTGGAACTAGCAAAACCTCGTGCCTTTGCTGGCACCTGCACAGCACAGGCTGGCTGGTGGGTTGCCTGCTTTGTGTTTAGTGAACTCCAGAACAAGCAGTTTCTCCCTGCCACTCAAGGAAAGTATCAAAAATGTGATCTGACACACAATTTAGACACATTTATAGACTCCGAGGCTCTGGCAATGCCACAATAGTAGGTAACTTACTCTAAATATCTGTCCTGATATTAGACAGACAGCAATCCAAATGAAGCCTGAACCAAGCCAAGAACAATTCCATGTAGGGAGGGAATAATAAGGCATCAAATGAAGTCCATCAAAGCTCAGAGACCAAGGAGGAGAGCTCGGAGAAATCTAATGACTTCTCTTTTTGACAACCTGCCCCCCAGGCCTTTGAGGAGGCTTCAGCCTGAGATGCTTTGGCACAACCAGAGTCCCCAGAGACTCTTGAACATCGGAGCAGGACAAGAGAGCACGAGGGGTGGCTTGGAGTCCCCACAGGGAGCAGCCTTCCCCGCAACAGGCTTGGCCACCCCATCCTCCTTATACTGCAGCATTGGAGTGACCTGCGGGAGCAAGGGGTTCCTGCAAGCTTGGAGCCAGGGAGAGGCTCCCGAAAGCTGCCCAGTGGGAGCACAAGGGAAATGAGCTGGGAAGAATACAGCACAGAAGCCCTCTCCTCCTACGGAAGGGCTGAGCAGCGCGCGCTGTCGCTGCTGCCGGGAACTGCCTGGAAACAAAGATGTTACGGCTACACCAGACAGCAGAGACACAGGGGTTCGTTCCATCCTGCTACGAAATGCTGCCGTGCACCACAAAGTGTCATCCTTCAAGTTCATAATTTATAAATCAAGTGTAAATGGTCCCTATTCTGAGCTCCTCTCCAGCCACTCATTTATCCTTCCTGGGTGAAAAATTCATGAGTCGATAAAATAGCTTATAAATTTAGACAGTCATGTTTTAAAAAAACAAGTGTGACTTTCTTGAAGACCCTGAGGCATTAGCTTGCTAATGTCTACTAATTAGCTGCTGTTAATCACTGTGTTCTGCTAGGTGCTCTGCGATGCTACGGCACAGATCTTCCAAGTCCTGCTATGCCTTCTGCTGTAGACCGAAGCGTGAGACAAGATAAAGCGCTCTGTGGTTTTTGGGCTGTCCTGGGACAGTAGTTCCTGCTTTCTGCAGCCTCCCGACTGCTTCCTTCAGTCAAGGGGGTGCTCGAGGGCTTGAGTCATCTTACCCAGGATGTCAGAGGAAGAACTGACAGGAAAATTTTTATAATCAACGTTTCTAAGTGGAAAATTCACCCCAGGCAAAACTTTTGGTTTGTGGACAGCAAAGGAGCTGAACCAGACCTGCTAGCTCTGTATTTCCACCGTGAGGACGTTCTCAGGGCCCTTGCGCCTGTACTGCGGCCTTTGAGGCTCGTCCCTGGACAAAAGGTGTGTGAAGGGGGTTACGAAGCGCTCTGCCGCCTGCGAGGCCCTGCAGCCCCGTGCCAGCCGCGTGCAGCTCTGCCAGGCCTGGCCCCGAGCACAGGACGGGGAAGGGGCAGCCGCAGAGGTGCGCGGCTGCGCGGGAGGCCGGAGCCGAGAGCCGGCCGCGGGGAGGCACCAGGAGCTGGGACTCCCCGTCCCCCTGCTCATGCAGCCCTGGAAGCGCCGCCTATGAGGCCTGGCCCCGCAGTCCCGGCCTTGCAGCTTCGACTGGTGCGAAGGGATATTTTGCTGGTCTCAAAAGCAGGAGGCTCCGTGGGGTGAACGTAGAGGTGGAATAGGAATGCTTGCGTGGGATCTCAGATCCCTTAGAAATAGGTAAGAGGCTTGTGCTGAGATTCTAGTTATTGCTATAATGTAGTGATCGCTTTAATGTGACCCAGAGCGCAGAGAACCTATGTTTGCAGCTACACTCAGGCTGAGGCTCTCCTGGAGCAGCCTGGTGGGACCCACAGAAGAGCTGCCCATCACGGAGCTGCAGACAAGCCCCGGGCTGCCTCCGTTCTCCTCTCCCATCCTCAATGCCAGGTGAGCGTTCGGGAAACCTCTTCAGACACCAGAGGTACCCACAAGAGCCATTGCAAAGCAGACCCTGTGCTCAGCCAGCAGAGGGGACAGGAGAGGGGACTTCGTTTCTGCAGGGCGAGCCGAGGCGCTGAGGCCAGGGACATCCATCCCACGGGCAGGTGGCACCAGGGAGGCGGCGGTGGCTGCAGGGCGGGCTCCGTGATGCCATGTCCATTTTATGCTTAACATTTCGAGGGATTTGTTCAATAAAGGAATTTTGCTAAAGCTGTTTCACAGAAAATAAACTCTTATGGTTAAGCTGTTTCATGAAATATCCAGCTTCTTTTTTTTTTCCTTAATTGAGCAGGATAATAAAATCAGAATAAACAAAGCATGGAGACTACTTTCCCCCTTCTGTATACACATTCATGAGCATGTTTTTTTTCCCCTTTCATAGTCTATCTACGACTATCATAAACTGAAGGTTCACTATGCTAATTTATAATAAAACTGTCAGATTTTATTAGATATAATGTTAACTTATTCATGAAATTCCTCCAATAAAACATTAAAATGGATACTCTTCCTGTGGAGAGATGAACATAATAACTTTATCTCTGCTGCACGTCAAATATTCATAATTGAGCAGAAAGCCTGATCCCAAACGCTTAAAAATATAAGGCTGGGACAGCAAATGTGATTGGATTTCTTATAATCTAATCATTTTGCTCCATATGTGGCCCCCAATCTGTTTAGGATTGTTAAAATTCCTGGGTATTGTAGAGGCTTCCCCAGAGAACGGCGGGAAGAATTACGGACAACGCCTGGAACAGATGGGATGCCAAAGACTCCACGCCAGCACAGGCAGAAAGGAGGACAGGGGTTAACTCCTTCCCCGCCGCCGCGTCGTGGCCGGGCCAGCGCGGCGGGAACCCGGGCGGGAGCTGCGGGATGGAGCCGCAGGGCGCAGGGCTGCAGGCGGGGGGATAAACGAGGCCCAATGATCACCCTCCTGCGATGATCACCCTCTCCGAACGCTGCCCAGCGCCCGCAGGTGGAACCTCGGTTATCTGCAGATCCCCGTGGACACGTGTGGGACAGCGCCCTCGCCAAACCCCACGATGCTCCACGGGAAACCAGGGCCTGCAATGTGAAAGGCTCCTTGGTCGGATTGAAGGTGTTTTTAGGAAAAGGGCAGGATCAGAGAACCTCCCTCCCGCCAAGGAGGGAAATTTAGCAGGCCAGCGCTTGGCTTGAGAGCAGGAACCTGGCTGCTTGGCATTCCCTGCTCCTCTCCAGCCTATCCTTGAGAGGAGTTAATCCATCACTTGAGAACCTCTGCCATAGCAAACACTGGGATGTTCCTTGGTCACTATGGTGGATTAGTCCTATTTATGTTAGTTTTATCCTTTGGTATGTAAAACAAGCAACACTGTAGCTAAAAACAAAATATAGGATTACCCCATTAAAATGGTGCTCTGACCACGGACAATATCTTTTTTTTTTTACTTCTTCAGTTGAGATGCTCAACAGCTTTTAGCTAAGTTGAAAACCTCTCATTGTGAAGCCATCCCTGCCCAAAACAACAGGCATGCGGCTTTGATAGTTTAAAGGTAATTTTGTAGGTGTTCTCTAAGTCATTTTTTTAACAGGACTTAACCTAAAATCCTGACAGCCTGGGGGAAGAGCAAAAGGAAATGAAAATAGCAGCTTCAGACCTTCAATATGTTTTCCTCTTTAATTCATAAAGAAGCTGTTAGTACTGGATCCTGGCTGGGGACTTGGATGTTTTTCTGCTGCACTGAATTTACTCTCGTGGAGGAACAAAGTCTGTCATAAAAATAAGGAATTTTCCCATTAAACTGGATGCAGTAATTCTCAGAAGCAATCTCCCATAACCTGTAAGATCAGAGCTTTGCACAGAATCCTCCCCTACATCCTATCTGGTTTTTCTCATCGGACTTCCCTGAATAACTGCAAAAATACAGAGTTAAGAAAAAGGAGGGGGTCATCCTGTCCAAAACCTTCACACAGTTACTTACTAAAAGACCCTTCAGGACTGTCTTTAGCTTAAATATGAACAGAAAAATCAAGCATCCCCATCTCTTCCTCAGGAAAGGGGCCGCTACACAGAAACACCGTCTGTGCCTCTGTAGTCAGCAGACGCAGCAGTCAGCACCGTGTAACTCCATGGAGAACTTTTCAGTGTAGATATGCCAAAATGGGGACCTTGGAGTCAAAATGTAAAAAGCTACTAGCTTTTACTCTACAAAATGAATATGTAATCCCAAGATAAGTCACTGGCTTCCAAAATAACCCATTCCTATGCCCTTCACCCGGATGTTCACTGCAGGAATATTCAAAGTCTGTTTCTGTCTCTACTGCTTCTTAATGCGTCTGGATGGGACCAGAGCCGAGCTCTGCTCTGCAGACAGTCCTAAGTGTGTACCGAGCCCAGGCTGACCACAGCGCAGGGCT
>JAWLRI010000460.1:3707711-3736322 GCA_034781795.1 Crypturellus tataupa | reverse complement strand
TAACTCCATGGAGAACTTTTCAGTGTAGATATCCCAAAATGGGGACCTTTGAGTCAAAATGTAAAAAGCTACTAGCTTTTACTCTACAAAATGCATATGTAATCCCAGGATAAGCCACTGGCTTCCAAAATCACCCATTCCTATGCCCTTCACCCGGACGTTCACGCAGGAATATTCAAAGTCTGTTTCTGTCTCTACTGCGTCTGGATGGGACCAGAGCCGAGCTCTGCTCTGCAGACAGCCCTGCGTGTGTGTACCGAGCCCAGGCTGACCACAGCGCAGGGCTCAGAACAGCCCCCGTGCCGGAGCCTTGGCAGGTTTTAGGCTATGGATTTTTGCTTGGGTTGCTCTGTCACATCTGTAAAACAAAACGTGATTCTTTCTGGATGTCAGCTGCGTGTCTTAGAAGATATTTTCGAGCAGTTAACACTAACTAGAATGTGTTAGCTTTTCAAAGACATATTAGGTAGTTATCAAATATTAATTCTGAGGCTTACTACGTTTGGGAGGGGATTTTCATCAGAATTTACACCCTCTTTCCATGCCATTAAAACCAGTTACAAGTTGGATTCTGTTGCCAAAGGAATACATTCTAACCTGCAGCCATGGAAGATGCAAGATGGGTCTGAACGCTGTGATTCCCCCTGCAGATGCGATACAGAACACATTCAGCAATGTCAGACACCCACAGTCACTCCTGTTCAGGCTTCAAGGAACACACTTTGTAATTGCTAATTAGCCAAGAGGATAACTTGCAAGCTGGCAGGTAGTTGGGAGTCGCAGACTGACAATTTCAGCTCAACTGTTTGCAGTATGAGTGTGTGTGAGGGAGAGCTCATTGCTTCCATAACTGAAACACTAGATTTCCACCTCCCCATGCATTTTTAATGTGCTTACCGAGTTTCATGGAAGAGAACTCGTCGGGCAGGGCTGGGGGCGCAGCAAAGCCGCCTGTGTTTGGGTTATTGCCTGGGTTACGGCCAGGGCCTCATCCAGCTGGTGCAGTCCTGCCGCGAGGCTCTCCCGCGCGGCTGCACGACGGGGCTGGAGCTCCCCGACCTCGCCACGCAGCTGCCCTTCCCGGTCGAGGTGACCTGGCCGTCGCAGAGGTAGGTGACCCCAAAGCGGGAGCAGGCGCTGCGGGCAGGAGGCGCGGGGGGACAGGGGCCGAGGAGCGCAGGAAGCTCCTCCAACGTGCAAGCTCCTCGGACAGAGCATGGAAACAGGGATGCAGGTCCAGAATGCACCTCTGAAGCTCCCTGGAGAGCCTCGAGCTGGGACCGAGACTGTCTGCCTTCTTGCTGAAATTTGAGCAAAGCTTCTTCATTTTCAGTGTGTCTTACCTTTTGGAAGAGCTAATACATAGGAGACTATAAGCCAAGCGTCTGTGAAAGGTGGGCACCTCTGCTAGATCCGAAAGGTGCTGGTGTCCAGCAGGTCTCGGGACAACAGCAGGATCTCTTGAACAGCTTCTTTAAGTCACTCTCTCAGTCCAGAGAGGCACCAGAGCTTGCTGGTTGCACTCTCCTAGGCAGGCAGACTCTTGTCTCCATTTTGATGCAAACTCTTGGTCTGATTTATCCCTGCTGCAACTCCACTGAGTTCAGCCAGGCTTAAGAGTCACGAATTTAGCTCTTAGCTTTCTCACTTGAGAATACCTTTTTCCTTCCACGCTGCTTCAGTGAACTTCTAAATCTGCCCACACAGATCCTGCTCCAGCAAAGCGTGTAAGCAAATACCTATGGGAGGTATGTAAGAAGCCCCGGTGAGATGAACTGGACCGCTTCCATACTTAAAGCATACAGTCCATCTCCTTAATCTGATGTCCCGTTTGTATTACTCAGCAGGAGATGGAAGGTTCCTTTCCTTGGGAAGACTCCCACTGGCTTCCCGGCAAGCGGAATTCTGCCATGGGAGCAGCTTCTCTTGATGGCAACGGGAAGGAATGGGATGATGAGATAGCGACTCCCTTACTTCTATAACATGTCTACCACTTCTGTATTTACTAGCAATTTTACCAGAAATTAGTGATGTGTCTGCTCCTGCACTCTGCCCTACAACCTTGCTATTTACCTGCAAAAACTCCTTTACTCTCATGTCCTTCTTTCAGTGCATTCGACACACCTCATCTGATGAGCCAACTCACATCTTCATAAGGCTCTGCTAAGCAGAATCTACTGAAGCCTCTTTCTATTCCCACCTTGCCTGTCTCTCTCCATAGCAAATTTCCAGTCTTGGGGAGGTTTAAATGATAGCATCGTAAATCCAGACTGGCAGTGAATTACCAGTCAGCACCTGTTGGGTCACAAAAAAACCCATAGTGAAACACAGTACACCTGAAGCAAGATGAAATTTCTTCAAGGCAAAGAGATTGCACATTCCAGTGAGGGGTCACCAAGCTGCTAATGCAAAACTAATTTTCTGGAGGAAATTGCGGTGCCCTCGGCTGCCTAGGATTAGGGACTGACAAGGGTTAACTGTGTTTGCTCGCTCTCCGTCTCACCCCCTCCTCCCCTCCGTGCGTTTCTGTCACAGACCTGCTCTCCGGCCAGCCACCGCCGGGATTAGGCTGCGCCAACAGCCTGGCTGACACTCGTGCAGGGAATCAAGGCTTGCAGTCTGGAGGAAGAACACAGGAATGCGCTTCCCGGCCCGCCACAGGGAATTCTAGAACTCAGAGAGCGAGAATTAGAACCTTGAAGACTTCAGAATGAAATGAGTTTAACATAGCCCTATAAGAAACAATCGAACAAGATACCAAAACTCCTTTATTTCTTCTTCTTTTCTTCAAAGACTGCAAGCATTTCAGTTACTATGTCTGCTCAGGAGCCATATGGAAAAATCAGTTCTGTGCTGCTAAACTGGCTGCGCAGTTTTGGTTTTCATCTGTCTACAGAGATCTGAAAAGCCTGTGTTGTTTGATTTTATGTTTTTTCAGCAAAGAAGGAGAGTGGTCTGGGGATCATCTGGCCAGGAACAGAATAGGTAAGCAGAGCATTTTTATGTAGCATATTTCAAGCATCTGAGAGCACACTGCGTAACAGAGAAATCAGCCTTGAGGATGATGTTCTCTTTGGGATAAGCTGATTAGAGGTTGGTTGGTCGCTTGGTTTGTTTGTGCTCCCAGATAAGAAAAGCTGAGCTGCGGGATCAGTGCGGTTTGCGGGATTCTGCCATTTAAGCTGCAGAAAGAGTTTATTTAAAAAAAACTCTCTACGGAGCGCGGAGCAACTCAGATTCCACTGGCAAAGGTAAAGCAAAATACTTCGGGATTGCATGTTGAATCTGTAAACTGCAGTTGGACTGAAGAATGAGAAAGTGCCAGAGAAGACTGAGTCATAGGGAAAGCTGTATTACACAAATATCAATAATTGAACTGATAGGATAAGCATCTTTTGAACTGTTCTTTGGACTTGCTAGCATGGTAGTTTATTCTTGTATTCAGATAGATGCTAAAAATATTACAAAACTCTTGAAAAAAAAAGGGAGGGAGTATCATGACTTCATTAGGATGTTAAATTGAATATTCAGGTGATCTGGTGGTGCTAATTTTCATAACACTCTCCCTTGTACTACGCGATGTGTCTTACTTTGGGAAACACTGATGAAAACAAGTTTTGTACGCCAGAATCTACAGAGGCATCCAACATTGTGCGTAAATGCACGGATTGGAAATAAATCTGCAAAGAGCTGGTCCTCTCGCACACTCACCCCGGCAGACCAAAGGGAAGGGGCAGCAGCTCTGCTCTCTGCCTGCCGGCACAATGGGCTGCACATTTGTCCTGCCGCTCTCGCCCATCGCGGCCGGGAAGCAGATCAACCTGGACATTCACTCCCTCCGACTGCTTGTAACGTGCAGTGAACTGTTTTTCTCCCCGCAAAGGGTTATTGCTTACAGAGCATCCTCCGCTTTCTAAATCCTTGAAATGCAGCTGGTAACTCTGTTAAAGGTTTATTTCCTTTCTTCCCTTGTATGCCTTTTCCACCACCTCACCTTTCAAAGCAGGACGTGGCACATAGAAAAGTCTGTAAGAATAAGGGATTAATAATTTCACGTAATAGGTACTATCAAGATTTCTTACCCAACTGGATCCTTCCATCTTTGTAGCCCTATATAATATACCCAGCACAGTTTAAGTAATAACAGCATTTTCAGAGGTGATTTTTTGAATTGTCTGAGCTACATACATTTCTTTCATAGATTCTAAAGTGATAACAAAGCCCTTTGGCAACAGGGTGAGGGGACATACAATATTTTGGTAATCTGTGGCAAGAGCAACCACTACAGAGCTCTAAGAGTTCCAGTGAAGTGAAAGCTGAGAAGGGTTGGAAGTGCCGCAGGTACAGAAGCGATCGGTAATACAAGATTTCATAAGGATTTATCCAGATGTATACAGTGACATAATCTTCCTCCAAACGACTACACAAAGAGCTTAGGATATCCTACAGAAAGCACAGGTTTAGGGATTCTCACCTCGTGTCTTGCACTTCTCGTGTGATGGTATTTACTCGTTCTGAGGAATCTACTTGGTACTCTTTGTTACACATACCTGTAGTCATGATGGATTTACAATCTGTATACAATTAAAAAATAGTGATCCCTGATATAATGGCAAATACAGTGTTAGGAATATACTGATCTCATGTGAATTTGAAAATTGAAGATAACTGAGAATAAACCAGGCTTTAAAATTAACAAATTAATAAATGAACAGTAGGTACAAGGAAAAATATTTTATATATAACTCCCCACTCATTTTGTCAGTAGTGGTTAATTTCTTTTTGGACTTGTTCCATCCTGTTGTGCTTGGCTACGTTGATTAGATATATATATTATATATCTAATCAGCAGTTTGATGTTAAATCTTTGCAGAGATATTTGCCGAACCAAAAACATTTCTCCATGAATTTTAAACAACTCAGCAAGATGCAGACTGGTACTGTCCGAGTGCCTGACTTGCTATTATGATAAATACCCCAAAAATATACAAAGGGAGTGTTATTTATTATTTTCTCCTTAGAATTTGCAGTTTTTGCTCACTTTTAGCACCTCTTTTTGCAGTGCTGAAGATGTCCTGGGCCTGGTTTTATCCGCCCCTCCGTCTTCTCATGGCCGTCTGTCTGTGTCCTGCCCTAAGAGCACCCACCAGCACCCTCAGGAGTGATCTCTTCAACTTCTACCATTCCCTGGTCCTTGCTGATGGCAAGGAAACTACAGTCCACCTGCTGAAGGACATACCTAAGAGGTAAGAGCAGACGGGTCCCTCGGCTCTCGGCTCCCTCCCTCTGACAGTGGGGACCGAGCTACCAGCACAGAGCCAAGACGTGCTCTGAGCGTGCTGGATCTGCCGGGACGAACTGCGTCCTGTTTGCAGCTCAGGCTCTCCCCGTGTTGGAGCTCTGTGGTTACGTTGCCATGGGACAGCCCTCAGATTCAGCGCGTCCCGTCGAGGGCAGCGGGAGGGCCGCTGCGGAGCTGGGGGGCTCCAAGGTCGTACGCAGCGCCAGGCTCCACAGCTGCAGAGGCGCGCGGTCTCGCTGCCTTCACTGGAAAACACAGGGGTTTCTCTGGCAAAAAGCTGCCCAGATTGCATGAATACACACACAGACTTCGTATGTTCTCTTACCCAAAAAGCTTACAGCATACAGCGTCCCAAACTTGTTTTCATTCAATAGTGCCCGAGCTTGCTAAGCTTTAGCTTCCATGTTTTGCACACAGAAATTCTACAGATTCTTTACGTTGCCCAAACCTCTGCAAAGTTTTCTGTCAAAGCTAGATATAGAGGTGGCCTAGATTTCATAGCTCTGTTCTGCATTAGGTATCCAAGCCTGCCCGGTTGGGAAGAGATGCAGTTGAAGTGGTTTAGTCAGGATCCTCTTTGTACAGCAACCAACGTGCGCAGATTTAGACGTTCACCCCAGCAGAACAGAACGGCCACGGAGCAGAGGGTGAGCCAGATGGTCCAGAGCCAGTGTGTGTTGCACAGAAACAAACTGGAACATGGCACATGTTATATAATATGGCAAGGCTCAAAAGATCCAAACTAGGAGCTCTCCTAGTTAAAGGGAAATGACTTTGGGAAAACCAAGATATATATATACATACTTTGCTGTGTTCTTGTAACATAAGAGTTCAGTTAGGGAGCAAAAACCCCTCCAATTTAGACAACCAAGAATCTGAAGAACCTCAGAGTTTTCCACCTAGGAAAACAGGAGATGACAAGTTCTGGCTTCAGTTACCAGGCTGAGCGCTTGAGCATGTGGAACTGCTCAGGGAAGGTGAAGGCTCCACCCTGACCTCGAGGATGGCACAGTTTGGCCATAATGAACGCGCTTGTCTCACCAAGGAGCAAAACCCTGAAATTCCCTCTGTTTAACAGCAGAGCGAGCTGACCAAGGCCAAGCATTTCTGTGGTTGCATCGTGCTTATGTACTGAAACAGCAGGAAAAGGCAGAAGTAGAAGAGCAGAGGGGTGAGGCAGGAGGCTGTGCTGTAAACGAGCAGGAATCAAGCAGTGCCTGCACAGACTGACGTCCCTTGGCTGCTGCGCAGCAGCCTCTATCACAAAAGCCAACGTGGGGAACCTGCCTGGCTCAAACTGCCATCGACACCCACGGCTCCTCAGGGCTGGATGGAGCTATCCCGTTCTATCCATGTCGTCTTACTAGCTAGGTATGCAGGTATATGCGATAGGAGATGTGCTTTAAGGGCATTCACTGAACCCCACTCAGGAGAGCCTGGCAAAAGGTATCAGATTCCCCTGAGTCAGCCGTGAGCGGCTATCAAGCAGGTAGTCAGTTACCACATTCATCTTGCGAAGCAACAGGGCAACAAGTGAGATATTAAAGCCCTGATATTCATCTGAGGTGCATTAAAACTACGGTAAATAGATAAAACTTTTACCAATGGCAGATGGATAAAACTTTCACTGAATATTTGTGGATTAGAAATCAGCCCTGTGGCTGCTCTGCCCATAGCTGACAGTTTCCAGCTTCCCCTGTCATGTTGTGTTAATGCACCTGGACAGGGAGCCGTCACTTTTACCTACAGCGGATGGGAACAGCCAGCGACTAGGGGTCCCCAGCAGAAATTAATATCCTTTTGCTCTCTTTTCACCCCAACTTACAGATACTATTTCGTGCTGGAGGAAGGCAGAGCCCCCGCACCTTTCACAATAACAGTGACGCCCTGCGACGTTCCCATCGAATGGAGCATACTCAGGCACAAGGCGTCTGCCGGTTTCCTTGGAAAAGCAGCACGCGGTAAGACCTTCAGTCTGCTTGAGTAGGGACGGAGAAAAACCAAGCTATTCATACTCCACAAGCTTAAACATTTCACGTTCCCCTCTCCAGTAAACCTGGCTACAGGCTTAACATGACCCTCCTGTCTCCATAGCTGAATTTCTGGTTCTGAGGAGAGAGAGAAAGAGACAGAGAGAGAGAGAGAAAGGAAAAAAGGTGGTGGGTTTTGCCATCAGTTCATCTAAACTCAGGATTACAGAAGGTCTTTGGGGTCCCACAGTTATGGATGAGATTTATTAAGTGTCAGTACCGGCCCAGTCTCCCGTCTGCATCTTGTCGAATCTCTTGGGACAAGGCTAAAATGAGAGCAGTAGTGTTATCACATTGGAAAACATACTACTTGTATACCCGGATCTCTGTGTATAGTGTAAAACCTACCTTCTTCCTGAGGAAAGCTGCTCAGATTTTCTTTAAACAAATTGTCAATACAAAAAAAAAATTATATATAATTATTATTTTCAGGAAGGAAAAGTGGATATTCCCTGACATTCCTATGTGATGTGCTGTATTTACGGCCTGTTAAAACAGAAGTTACAAGTCTACTCTTTACTTGCAGGTGATCATGACACCCAAGAGATCTCAAAATCTCCAAGGACTCCAAGCACAGTGTCCACAATTTTTAACTATAAAGGCAATTCTGTAGAGACCTATGTGGGTATGTCCTACCACTCTGCTCTTTACATGCTAGAGTTCTTATCCACCGAGCGAGACACACATATAACCGTGTACCTAACGACGGACACAACGTCTGGCCACCTCTACCCAGAACTTCCACTGGATCCACGTATAGATATTATTGGCATTGGCCATACAACAGTAACTTTAGCTTGGAAACACAGTCCCTCCGTCTTGCAACACAGAGAAAACATCCAGTACTGTCTTCTAGTTAATGAGAAACACAACTACAAGAGCTTGTGTGCTGCTGAGACCGCAATCAGATCCTCGGGAATGAAGGTGCCACCCATGCTGGCGCTGTCCCTCTCTCCGTACCTGCTGGAGCCCCAGCAGGTCATGATCCTGTCCAACAGCGAGCTGAGCATCATCAACAGGGCGAGTAGCGGGGAGGTCAGGCAGATATGCGTGGGCACCAAGAACACTTACACGGTGCCCAGTCTCAGTGCCAGCACCCAGTACTACTTCGATGTGTTTGTTGTCAACCTCCTCACGAACGCCAGCGCTGCTTACACCGGGACCTTTGCAAGAACCCTGGAGGAACCCGAGCCCAAGCTGACCGAGCTGAAAGATGGGAAGGTGGTTCAGGTGGTCCTGGATGGCAAAAAGCAGAAACTGTACAGTCTGCAGTACCAGGCGAGGCACAAGAGGATCCAGTTCACTTTTCAGTCATGTCGCGGCCAAGTACAGGTTCACATAACAAAGAACGGCAAAATGGTGGCATCGGAAAACATTTCAGGACTGAGGTATTTCTCCCTGAAAGGAAATCTGCTGGACACATATTTGGTTCAGCTGAGGTCCACAGAACAGTCTAATTCTTCTGTGAAGGTTCAGGTGTCCTCCCATTTCCACAAGCCCTTGTTTCCACTTTTGCCAGACAGCTTAAAAATCAAGTCTTTCAGTAAACTAAGGACCTGCAACTCTGTCACCATTGCCTGGCTAGGAACACAAGAGGAGAGCAAATACTGCGTGTACAAGAAAAGGATTGACGAGGACCAGGTGTGGCTGGAGCTGCAGAGCGCGGACCGCTGCGCCGGGCCCGAGTCCCGGCCCAGGGCCGAGAAGGTGCTGTGCAAGTACTTCTACGACGTAAACCCGCAGCGAGCCGTCACCACAGAGACCATCAAGGGGCTGGCTGCGGGGACACTCTACTTGTTTGATGTTTATCTCATGGGGCCATCTGGTATCCCTGTCAGGTATTACAGCAAAGTTGTAAAGACCAGGAAAAAGTGTTGAGGGTTCTTCAAGAGACGATTTGTAGGGAGAGCATGAAGAATAAAAGCAAAACCTATGCCAAATCCATGTCTCAGCTGTACAGCTTAAAATATGCTGAGGCATAAAAAGAAAAATTTCTAAAGCTGAGATTCTGCAAAGGCATCATCGTAGTTGTCATCTTAGTTGTCTAGATCATTATGTTTATGTTTGCCTCCCTCCTGTATAAGATTCTCTCAGCTGTTCCATTCAGACATCAAAAACAGCTGTGAAAAACCCATGCACACAAAGTACCCACAATGGAACTCATGAGAAATCAATTGGTTACCTAAAATGCACGAGAAATCCAATACAGAGGTGATGGGGAATACAACCCAAAGAGCACACATCATTATTTTAGAGTCTCACAGAGTTTTCCGCTTTGTGTAGCCCCATCAGCTAACGAGGAACTTAGAGACCCCGTAAGTCAAGCTGGATTTCCCTGGTGCTGTAACAGTTTGCTGGTGAGAAAACAAAAAAGCTGCAAAACTGATGTCAGCCTGGTACAGCTTGAGTAAAACAGGCTCAAATACTCCTTCCCCTATTACCTGCAAGTTTGCTTTGCTCTCAGTCCTACAAACCTTTCCTGGTGAGAGATAGACAGAGTTCAGGTCAGCAGCTGGTTCTGGATCCCACTCAGGTTCAGCTGTGGGCATAGGTGAACCCAGCCCTCTGGTTCTGCCCTCTGAGGAAAGGTTTGAGTAAAGAATCCTGGCAGGACAGAGAGGCTTGTTCCTCCCTCATATCTGAGACCAACCCCATGTCTATGCCTGTGTGATTCCCAAGTGTAATAAACTCACTGTTTGCATCCTTAGCCCAGCCTATATCAATGGATGTGTTCCTTTAGGAAAAAGTAAGTGTGATTTTCTTATTAAACATCCTGGAGAGAGAAATATTTGTAGTAAAAAGCTTGACAAACATGTTTGTTTCTTGATTTCTTTGATTACCTTTTTACATAACACGAGAGAAAAAGGCAGGAGAGTTATTTGAAAAGATTAAAACTTCATGAAAAACTTATGCTCAATTTCAGTTATCAGCAGAAAGGACTCTGCAACCCAGGCTCTCGGCAGGTCTGGAACTCACATATACAGAGATGAGATAGATTCACTGAGCCAGAGGTTGCCAGGGAAGTCTGACCTGCTGCAATTCTTCTCCGCAATTACATTAAGCAGAGATGTAAATTATTAATTCCAGTGTTACACATCGCAGTTTATTTGTGGTGCGAGCCCTCCCCTGCAGCCCGCAGCCTCCTGGCCGGCCGCGGGCGCTGGCAGCTGCACCGCGCGCTGGCCACAGCCGGGGCTGCTCCGCACGCTGCTCCTGCCAAAAATAACTGGAGCTCAAAAAGGATGACCCTGCTTACAGCAACAGGGGCCGCGTCCACTTGGAAAACCCAATGTTTTCTTCTATCTTCCTCTTTAATTTGGGGCATTTATATCCTGGATGAACTCGCTTGGATGCCCTACAAATGACTGCAATAACAACCAGAATAACAACAAAGGAGGAACAGGAAGAGCTGCTTGCCTGCAGCTACAATACCCTGTCAATCCTCTGCCCCTAGCCTGTCAGAACATCAATGACGGGTTTTGCTCTCTATATACACACGCCACAAAATGTCATTTGGAGAAAGGCACATTTCTACCTGCCTGATACCAGTGCTTCTGCTGGAGAACACCCTGAGCAACAGCGGCAGCTGAAGCCCTCCCGGTTCCCAGAGAGACCTGGTGAGGGAAGGGTGAAGGCCAGCAGGGCAGGAGGGGACACGTGAGCCAGGACCGCAGAGCCGTGGCGGTGAGAATCAGCCAGGATGGGGAGGCAAGACAGGGAGCGCTGCGGGTCAGCCAGGATTTTGGAGATGCCTTGGAAAGACCCACCAGGATTCTCCTCCTTCTGTTCCGCGAGAAAAGGACCCTGTGCACAGGAGTCGGGCTGTTAAGCAGAACACGATGTTCTGTCAAAACCCATCTCGTCTAATCACAGGGCAAGCGACCTGCCCTCAAGGCAGCGGCCCGCTTTGCCTCCGCGTGGAGCTGGCCGCGGTCTCCAGCCGGGAAGCCAGGAGCAGCAGGAATGTTCCTCTCCACTGGTCTTTACGCTGCGATTCCCCTCGGTGCACTAGACAGCACAACTGTTGTCAGGTCCCTTGCGCCCAAACCCTCTTTACGAGGCAGCTCTTGGATAAGCTGTTTTTTCAAGCCAGGTGTCACTTACTCATTGCTCTCTTAACAGCCAGGTATCTGAGCCTTAACATAACCAAAATAAAGGGTCTGTGCTAAGTCTAAACCACTGGTCTTTTTCCTGCTGCTGGTTGCAGAGGCCTTACCACTCAGAAGCCCTTTTTTCCCTTTCAAAAAGGTTTGGCATCTTGCCATCTTCTTTCTCTTCCGTTTGATGAGCACTGGGGTATTCCAGTCTCATCCTAAACCTTTCCCAAGTCACATTTGTCTCCTTTCTTTCCTTGATGCCTTCTGTTCAGCCTTTCCAGCTAAATTTCTGAATAAGCTCAGTTCCTTCTGAGCCTGTCCTAAGCTGTCCTCAAAGCTTACCCTCTGCTCCCAGTCCTCTTCGAACCTGATCCACGTGGGGAATGCAGACACAGATAGCTTCAAGGAGAAGATTTCAAGGAAAATGTTTTGCTTTTCTGGATGACTTAAGTCCTCAATGGATTTACCAGGCCAAGGGATTTGTCCTAGTGCTCAGTGGTTGGTCCCAGCTTTTGTGTGTTTCCAGCCGTGGCACCTCCAGGCTCATCATGGCCAAGACTCCAGTGTGAGGCCCTGCACAGCGCTGCCCCTCCGCCAAGACACCACTCCACAGGGGACGGGGGCACTGAGGAACAGCAAGGCAGGGAACACGGAACAGGCTTCACACCACAGGGGAGGGCTCAGTCTCACAAACCACCACTTGGAAGCTGAAAATGGGGAACAGGAGTCTAGAACAGCAAAATAATTGAGCACAGACCTGTAAGGCACAGACCAGTAGAGCAAGGGGCTCTTACAGCTTTCCAGCACTTCATGGAACTGCTGTTGCCAGCACTGAGGTGTTACCCAGACAGCAATAACTGTTTGTCCAAGTTACACACCGGGAAAGTTACTGCTGCCCTGGTAGGAGTTCCTGTCACTGGATTCAAAGACTGGGAACATTTATGAGTTAATATTGACACTTCAAGAGTCTTTTGTCCTTTTTCCTCTTGTATTTAACTGTCCCTCCCTAAAATTGCATTTACTATAGTTAACTGGCCATTACTATTTATCTCTATTATTAAAAGACTTCCAGAGAAATGTAACTACCACATAGGCCTGGTAGTCTAAGAGATTGTTTCCTGTCTTAAAAAAAATCAGAGATGCAGTCACAGCTTTGAGAAAAATACATGTATATTGTGGTTAATGCTTTCCCACTCTGCAGACTTGCGTCCAGCTTAAGCTGCATGTTAAAAATAGTCTTGTTATTCTGGCCCCAGGTGCTGGACTGAAATTCAGCTCACTCCCTGCTTTCAAAGCTATAGAGCAGATATGTTTGTGCACATGCATGTACACCGTTCCCATTCTCATTTTTGTTACAATTGCTACTTTTGGCACATTGGAGATTATGAACCTGCTATTAAGCATCCTGGCCAAACGCATCCTTGAGCAAGGTTTAAAATGCGCTTTTAGGAGCCACATACCATAAGTTCTGCTGCCAACCCCAAAGCACTGACCCCTAAACGCCCAAGGCTTCCCGGTGCCGTTTAACCACCCGAGGGGCTCGGGGATTTGGAGAAGGGATGAGGAGCCGGCCCCGTGCAGGAGGCCTGTGAGCAGCAGCGCCAGGTCCCACACGGCCCCGTCTACACAGTTTATGCCAGGCGGGAATTTCAGGGTGTTTAAGCCAAGCAGCTTGCTCACAAGGCCAGTAACACAGAGCGAGAAGAATCTCAGCTGCTTACCAGCTCACTAACCCCTGGCAAACGCGCACACGCACCAGGCTCCTTGATACATTCTTGATCCGCACTTTCAATTCCCATCTAACCCTGAGCAGGGAGCAGAAAAACACGTCAGGACGGTGCAGAACAATGCGTAGAAACAACCCAGGAGATATTTCATACATGAAAAAATGTGCAAAGACACCTGGGAAGAGCAAACTTGTCAGAGCTGAGTCTTGGGTATTTTTGGGAAGTAACGAGGCTACCAACACCAGAGCTCTCCAGGTTCTCAGGGGGTTCGAAGGGGCTTGCAGCGTGGGGGTAGGGTTACTGGTGTGGGGTGCACAGAGCTATCGCTCTTCACCGCAGCGGTGCCAAGGCTTCTGATCCTAACGCTTTAGCCACCCAAGTGCCATAATTAATACACGTTAATTCCTTCATTTACTCCTTCCCACCTCATCGTACAGAAAGCAGCTGTGTGCACGAGCTATACAAACCCATTAGAAAACCAAGGCCTTGGCAGCCTCTTTGGGAGATCAGTATCGCTATTTGGAGGCAGCTTAACACTTTGCTTGACAGTACCCCAGACAATAGGGATTTTCTCCCAAGTAAGAACCAGGTTTGCTCACAGAGAAGAGCTGCATCCTGACTGTATATGAGGATAAGATTTAGCCTTTAGTCAGGAGGATTTTTTCTCTCTTTTTTTTTTTTCTCCTTATTTTTTTTTAAATATAGAAGCAAGCAAAACAAGGAAAGAAATATTAAGCACTGACTATCTGTGCTCAGTGCCTTTGAGGACAACACACAGAGTTTTATTTATTTATTCAGATCAACCCAGTAACAAAAGATTTGTATTCAGGGAGCTGGTTTCGTAAGTGGGCCAGGCTTTCTGGTTCTGTAATGTGGCACGACCCTTTGGAGCCAGCCTTCCAAGAGGACAGTGCCAGCTTCTTGGCTCCGACCGAGACCGCAGATCGGCGAGACCTTCTGAAGTGCTTCACACATAGCATCCCCTGCTCGGGCTGAGGCTTTTACAAGCTGTCCTTAAGTCAATGAAGCCACCCCAGTCACAGCTGCAAACAATTTGAACCGTAATATTTTCCTCTCTAGTCATGCTCATGCAAAGCAGGGTGAGAGGGGGTGAAGAAAGAAACATGCTACTTTTATAGCATGTATCTTACCCACATCATTCTCCAGGATTGATGCTCAACCATTTAGAATACCCAGAAAATAAAAGCAGCAAGGTTTGTTTTTGTCCCAGAAGAGAAGGGCTACTTAGCTACTTTGGGAACAAAAGTCACTTGTTACTACAAAAATAAAAATGACTCTATGGCTTAAAAAGTATCCTGGTTACTTGGTCCGTGATGAAACCTCTCTAGAAAATCATAGTGCGGTATCAGAACTCCCTTTCAGGCAGTTTTTATTCCCTGTGCAGAATGTGTCCATGGCTCTTGGAGAAGCACCTCAAAGCCAGAACCAAAAGGTGGTTCTGCACACACAAGGAATCTGTAAATGTATCGTTCCAAACAGCACAGTAGAGTAGAAATCAGTAACTCACATCGGGCAGAGTTAAGTCTGACTAGTGTAACTGATAATTACATTATTTTAATAGCTGGAATCTCAGGAATTGGCAGCAAACTTACTATTTCAGCTATCTGGATAAAACTGTTCCTTGCCTCTAGGGCACTGTTGTTTATTTGCCTCAACTCTGTTAATTTAATCTCACTAAGTATTCAGAATACATGCGATAGTAGAGCTGATCAGCCAAAACATACCAAACATGCTTTTCCAGGGGCTTGAGAAGGAATTCGTGATTTTAATGGTTCTTTCGCAACATCCTTTGGCTACACTGTCCCTCCTGCTAGCTTCTCCCAAGGATGAAGAACTATATTTGTCACACTGGTCATCCCACACCCCCATCGCGACTTGAGCAAAATATTCACACAGTTTTATTTCATTTAGACCAGGAAGTTGTATTTTCTCTGTCCGTACTAAAACAACTCTCCATCCTAAAGAGAAGGGCGCTAAAAGTGACGGCAAAACACAACGACCGCAAACAGTTAAACCACGAGCACGTGAGCGTGCTCATGTCCCACGGCTACAGCCGGCACGGAGCTACATGAAATGAAATCAGGAATGGAAAGAGGGGGCCTTAGACAGAGGGCAAAGGAAGCGGGAAGCAACCCCGCGGCACCTCCCGCGGCCGCGCTGCAGCCCGGGAACCAGCCGGAATCCTCGGATCCGTCCCGGACCTCCACATGGCAGAGCTCCCTCAAGAGCACACACAGCCTGGGCACGAGCCACCGAGCTGCATCAGAACCTCCTGTCCCCATAGCTTACGGCAAAGCTGCGTATTGAACTTTTCATTTAGCTTTTCGCAAAATTAGGGGTTATTTTCAAAATGCAGCTTGGATTTAAGTTCTGGTTGTTTTGGTTCAGGTCAGTAATCCCATCTTTTTAAAATCAGTTAAAACAGCTAAAGGACGTAATGAAAGGTTCACTATACATATATTTAATAATAGTGAAAAGTATTTGGGTTATGAGCTGTCTTTATACAGGCCACACCACTGATGCTGATGGGCCTCTGGGCAATAATGTTACCATATATGTAGTGGGTACCTCTTATCTATCCTCAGCTTAAAGCAAGAGAATAATTTTGCCATTAGGTGGCACCAGAGAATATCTTAACATTTAATACAAATGGAACTGAAATGTGGAACAGTCTTAAAACAGATGCAGCCTCTAAGTTAAAAAGAAAAAAAAAAAATCATGTAATGTTCTTGACTATTCATGTGAGTACTTTAATTATTGGCCATAAGTGATAGCTCATCAGAATACAAGTTATGGCTAAATCCACGATTTCTTCATTAGCAGGATTTTTCCTATTCTTAATCAAACATGGAAAGGATTTAACGTAAAACTGTCATAGTTGGATTTTAAGGAGACAAACTGCTGTGCAGTGTTTTATCTTACTGAAAGGAGAAGCATCTCTCTGCCCAGACATTTCCAAGCGTAGGCTACTAAAACCAAACAAAAACAGAAGGAGGAAAGAACAGAACACAAAACAAATACAAAGCAAGAGAGAGAGAGAAAAACAGAGACCCTTTCAAGAGAAGAGTCCCTGTGCACATCTGGTACAATTCCAGCTGCATCTACAAATAATTTACCAACTATTGACCTCTTTTCTGTTTATGAAATAATACTCTTAAGAATAGCAAGGCAGGACATAAGCAGTAGCCATATGTTTATTCTCAAATTCCAACTAGACAAATGATCTGAAAATTGCCGTTGCAAGAACTTCTAACACATATGGCTAAGCCCGGAGAACTTGCTAACTTCTTGTGTCAGACCCAAAAGTTTCCAATTATCAAGAGATGGGAATACCAGCCCCATTACGCCTGATACACTCCAGCCCGGACAGATTCCAAATAGCCATAGCTGTGTGGGCGTATGTGGTTTGAAACAACAGGAATCGGTGAAAATCTAGCGTAAATAAAAAATAGACCATTTACATACCCCATCCAGACAAATGCGTCCCAGTGTGCTCAATGTGCTTTCAACAGGAAGCAGGATTTCTAGGCATTCGACCAATGCTGATTCCAAGCCATCATAAACTATTAGAGGCCCGTTTACTTTCCAGCGGTACAGAAGACTCCTACAACAGCTTATTTATTTCATTTGTCAGAGCAGGGAAAAAAAATGTCTTACATAAGACGATAAAAATGTACCACATCTTTTTCAATTACATTTTTCGAATGATTAATTGCAGATGGCTTTTGAAGGCAACATCCTTGTAGCGCTGGATAAACACGAGGCTACAATTAAGAGCCAGAACACTGGCACATTATGCACATTAGAGATACGTTTCACTAAGCAACTGGGTCCGATCCCACATTCTTACTCACGGGAATAGTTAGACACAGAATCTGTAAACAAAGCTGTGTGTTGTCTTACCACTGCCCAAAGAGCCCCCAAGCATTCTGCTTGACAGCGAGAGACAGAAATAATGAAATGTTGGTAGGGTCACAGCAAGCACCCACATCTCATTGAACTGCTGAGGAGGAGAGGAAGGAAAAAAAAAAGAAAACCCAAGACATTTGTAAATCCACCTATCTCACAGTCATACATTGAAGTTGTTATTGTGTCCTCCTAAGAGCTATATAAACTCTGTGAAGGATCAGCCTCATTGCACTGCCAATGCACTGAGAGATCCTTCAATAAGGGTTTTCTTGGTTAATTTTTGTTTTAATCACTCATCTTGCAAGGAATATAAAGACCTACAGGCTTTTGCATATTGCATTTATATTTGGATCCAATATGTCGAAGAAAAGCTGTTCCACTCCCATTGGAATCAAAGGAAAATCGAGAGAAAGTCACAGAATCCCAGGAGAGGCTAAACTGCACATACAGAAACCTCAAAGAGGTTTGCAGGAGTCTAGAAATACAATCGGTTCTTAATGGCTCAGTTTTTACTTCTGTGGCATGGAACCAGTTTTAGTAATCTATCATTTACTGTATGGGCTTTCAGAGTGAGGAATATCTGAGGTATTGAGGCAAAGAAATTCAGCTTCTTAGTCACAAAAAATATTATCTGCCTGATCCGATTAACTTCAAAAGAAAAAGACACTTTCTAGATCTTTTAATATAGTCAATTCAAACAGTAAAGATCATTCTGACATACTCTACCTCTGCGATACCCAAAGGGGAAGAAATGTATAATTTCTCCCAAACAGAGATTCCTGCTATTCCTTATCAGAGCAAATAAAATTTGGCAACGTTCAGAGGAATTTCCAATATTAACCCACCTGTAAACTAAAGAAAACATTTTCTCATAGCTCAGGAATCACAGCCATGGCAGCTCATTTGTAAGACACAGGAATGTTGATTGTGAAACTTAATCTGCTATGAGCGCATGGAGATTTTTCAATGATTAGCTATTGCTTTATCAGTTTCATGATGCAAAGAAGAATTTTCACCAGAACTAATGGCAGCTAGTGATAATGCTTCCTCATTACTAGAATAAATACTAGCAAACAGCATTACCTTTGGGTCCTTGCATGTATTTTTTCTACCCCAACCAAACCATGGCAGAAGTATTCAGACAACTCTCTCAGGGATCAAACTAGCATTTTCTAAATAAAAGAGCAAATACCCACGCATCAACAGTCCAGTCCCCGCTACACAATATGCTCTAGCTGTAAAACTTGCCCTCTCAAACTTTCATCAAGCAAGAGGCAAATACACATCTGCTTGGTGTTCATTTTGGTGTGGATCGAGCTTTCTCCCTGGAGCGCTTTGCTTTTACGTGTTACAGATTAAACTACACAGCTCCATCCCAGAAACACAGTTAGGCAGATGCATGAATTCAAGCGCATTAGTAAGGTTATTGATTCTGACGAACCTATCTGTATGCTTAATGCTACCTTTAGGCCCTAGCATCTTTCTCTTATTTTTTGTTGTCTTGACTTGGATATCATCTATGATCACTTAGCTACCTTCATGTCAAGAGATATGCATGCATGACCCGTTTTAGCTTCTCTTCTTATGTTTTAGAATAGTTTTGCCCATAATTTTATGCTATTAAACAAACATTGGTACCCTGGCACTACCATGTGCCCCACATGGGGCTTTGGGTCCTGTTTACCAGCTCTCCTGAGCGACACAGCATTTACACATGAAACTCCTGCCTGTTGGTTGCCCTCTCAGAGGGCATTCAAGCAACCTCCTTCCCCACACCGGTGCTTGCAACCAGTGCAGCTGCTGCAGCGGTACTGGCAGGTCATCTGGCCCTTGTGCTGTATTTCTGGACTTCATGGGAATGATCATGTCCCATTCGCTCCCACTTCGAGCCCCAAACTCTCCTATCACTGCTCACCGCTTCTTACTCAAAAGGAGTTTGGAAAGGACACAGGTCAGGGAAGTAAGCTTAATGCAGCATCCCGCATCTGTGGGGAAACCACCCTATTGCACGCCTCCACTCTCCTCTTTCTTAAATCACTCTCCCAAATCTTGTTGCTCCTCGCCAGCTCTGCCAGCCCTAAGCATCTGTTTCGTCTGCCCCACAGCAGTGTAGCAGAGCCCTGCGCCTTGTTAGCTGCCACCAGTGGTGCTGCCCTTAACCTCCATGCGGTTTGGTGGTTTCAGCCACAGTTTCATACCAGATATCTAAAGATGTGGGTATTTCAGTAACCTGGCAGGGGCAGATAAGACACACAGGATCCATCTCAGTATGAAATGCATAACTAATTTTCTTAGAGCAAATGTACAAAACTCCCACAACTATTTAAGTTAATAATTAAGAGACCTTTCCCAAGGTTAACCAAGTCAAGTTAGTGATTCATCTTAGGGCATGCATAACTTGCATTAAAAAGACATGGAACACTGCTTAATTGTTTTGTGTTACCATACACTGCTTTTATAAACTTATATAATTGCACACACAAGCAAGATTTGAATACAGAAAATTAAAATATTGATAAACATTTTGTTAGTTAGTAACAACAACAACCAAAGTGCTTGTGAGCCACATGCTTTGAACCTATCTAAGCCTCTCGGTGCCCCTTGCATTGCTATGGAAAAACATAGCTGCATATCTGAATATTCTGGTGACTACAACGTTTCTTCAAACACTATGCCATTCATTCGCATGGGAAAAAACAGACTTACACATGTAAAGATACATTTCCAAAGTTACTCCCAACCTTCTGTTTTTTATGGTCCACTGTGAATTATGACTGATAGTCCTAGCCAGTAGCTGCCAAAAATGCTTAAAGGCAAATTTAATTAATTTAGTTAAAGCCCAGCATTATTTGCAGCTTTGCAGAAACACTAACTCTAGAAGAGAATGAATGTGGGGGGGAAAAAAGTAAATAAAAAAGCAATTCTGGTGGCTCTGAGTGAAATTAGGTATTTGATTCCTATTGTAAATGAGTAGAAATCAGGTGCCCAATTCCATTTGTTTGAGAAGTTTCCCTTCCTCCACTCCCCACCTTTTTTCTTTTAAATATACTTACCTACACATACTAAATTGAGACTGACAGCAAGACCATTGCCATTATCATCCTTGGTTTAGCGTTTTGGGAAGTCTCCTGCCTTTGCTGCTGCCAGAAAAGCACTCAGCAGAAACACGGGGCACCAGCGCGGCCAGCCTTCCCGAAGGGGATGATTCACTCGATAGCGGATGATGGAGCCCGCAGCCCCAGGGGACGGTCTCGCTGCTGCCGTCTCCGGACGGAGAATCTCGCTGTCGGCCTGGACCCGACTCCCCCATGGCCCATCCGTGGCACCGGGAAGCATCAGGCAGCGCAGGAGAGGGGAACGGCTGCTGTGACCACCGCGGGGCAGTTTGTTAACCCAGCGTGGGAGAACCAGCCACTCGCTCCCCGCGCGCGGGCCGTTAGGGACCGCGTTGAAGCCAGCAACAGCCACGCGCCACAGCCACACAACCCACCCTCGACCCACGGGACACGCGGGGCTCCAAAGCAAGGGAAACGCACCAGCGCGGCAGCGGATCTTACAGAGGAAGAGAAGAAGCAGGAAAGATGCAGAGACATCACAGGAACAAGTTAAGACCACGTTTTCTAAATATCTGGAGCACAAACAAACCAAACAAAAGCTGTCAAGGAGCGACCGTGCCCTGCTACCTCTCCGGGAGCAGAGAATGTAGCGTGACGTGGGGCGGCAGCAAGAAGAGCCTTCCTCGAAGCTGTGCACAGCCCTTCAACACGAAATCAGGAGCCGTGGGCTGCAGGAAGCTTCCCCAGAAGACGACCACACGACAACCTAAAAATCAACTTCGTAGTAAAGCAGCAATGATTCTTTTCTCCATAACTGCACTATCTGCCCGTTTGCCATTTTTGGTACCGCAGCTACTAACCTCAATTCCTAGTAAAAAAAATTCCAAAGAATTTAAGTAAGAATATAGCACCATATCCATCAGAACAGAAAACAGAATCAGGTATTATAATACTTGAACATCAAAACTACACAGTACTTTTTCCTCCTCCATCTTCGAAGAAATTATCGCTTTAATCTTTGCTAGTCTATGATTTAGTTTCAACATCTCACCACATCCCAGCCACAGGATTATTTACAGCTCTTCCTTCCTTATATGAGATTATAAGGCTTAAGGGCCAAGGATACACAAAGGTAACAAAGAAAGGTTTCATTATATACTTAAATTTGAAGTTATAAAAGAAGCTTATAGTATTCCAACCCATAAATAACAATTCAATAGAACCACAGGCGCATTCAAATAGTTACCTGGACTCTCCCATTTAGTGTGCCACAGAAGCACTCTTCCAGCCTTACCCTTTGCTCGTGGGTCATTTGTTTAGTAATATAGTACACATCCCTAATAATATTTCCTCTTGCTAATAACTATCTCTAGATACAGCTGGGTTTGTGTGCAGTGCAAACATCATCACAGAGGCCCTCAAAGTACACACTTTGTGCAGATTTCTCTTCTAGAATTGACAGTTTTAAGAATTAGCGTAATTGGATACTTATTAGGCAAACTGGAGATCATGCTCCACAGTTCTGTCAAAGAGCATTTGCTACGCTCTGAGATGCAAATGTTGATCTGCTACATGTGCAAAGTCATTTACTTCAGCGGGTCTACATAAATATTCTCAAGAACAAATATGTTCCTTCGCATTCGCTGAAGGTTTTGGCCCTTTCCAGTCACTAACCTGATAAAACGCTATTACAGACTTGCGTCAGGAATGTAATTCAGGCATTTCAATGCTTCCTGTCTCTGCCTCTATGGACCAGTAAACTTTACTTGAGCAGTATGGTTACATTAACCTAGCTTTCCTTGCCATTACTATCATGTTTTTCTTTCTTCCAAGTACTGAGTCATTTCCTTAAATGTTTGATGGTTTGGCTGCAGTCTTCAGGACAGCAAGAACTGCCAATGCTCCTCTTCTCCTGCCCTGCTACCTTTAATTCCACTGCGCCCTAGAACCACTTTTCTACCCCACCGCCTTTATCAAAGGTATTTTTGCTGAAGAAGGTAAAATTTCCCCCAATGTAAACCAGGCAAGGGCAGCTGTCAGCAGAGCTGCCTCAAAGCCAAACCCACTGACACTTCTGGAGGGAGGGAGGGCTGTGTCCAACCAGCTTTCTCATAAAGCCCTGGTAGACGATCAGCCAGTTCCCATGTGTGTAAAAATACATGATTGTGCTACCAAACCGCGGGACTACATGGAAAGAATCTTCATAGATAGCTGTGTAAAGACTTCTTATACATTTCAATGACTCAACCAGTCTTTAACATATCCCTAAAGCTTGGGAAGAAAAAATGCCACATCACCCAGCGGCAGCCACGGGCTGGCAGAGCCTCTGCATGGAGATGGCGGCTGCATTTGCCTCATGCGGGAAGTCACTGAGAAAAGAGAGGTATCCTCCTTCCGTCGTGGCCCGTGTCTCATACGGGTGCTTGGAACTGATTTTACCAGCAGCTTAATGACAAGATAACTCTTTGCTCTTAGCAAGCCCAGTACACCGAACAGGTAGAAACCACCGCCTCCCCCGCTCCTGAGTGTGACAGGGAAATCATCCTGCCACACGGCACATAGCACACGAAGTCTGAGCCAGACGACAGCAGGACAGCTCCCAGGCACCCACACAAGGCACTCCGGCTTGAATAAAGCCTTCCATACAGCTATATTTAACATTGAGAGGTGTTATGCTGAAATCTTGGTAATAGCTAAGGAAGTGCAAAAATTAAGGGACTTCATCTCCTAGAAAATCCTGCCTGTTCCAAAGTGTTACAGCAAAACCACTTAATAGTCTGCAATACAGTGCAAAGAAATCATCAAAGAAAAAGATTATTTTAATGTATTAGCTCCTCAGTGCTGTCAGTGACGAGGCAGTTTCTCTGCTTCTTAGTGATTACTTCCCTATTATCTTATAAGGACCAGAGACCTGCTGCTCTTGCAGCCAGCTGGGTTTTACAATTCATGGATCTTTTGTCCTATTTCTTTTAGGAAAGTTCAGAGGTTTATTATGACTTTGAAAACATAGTAAGAAATCATGCAAGACAGACATCTTTAATTAAAAGCAGAAAAGTTACTTAACAGTAGAAGGAGAAAAATAAATTGAGTAGAAGCTAAAAATAGGTCCTTTCAGATCCCTGGAGTTTGCATTCCAGCAAGATTCTTTCTCCTCCTTCCCCCTTAAGGGGTATATTTTTTTCCTTTTTCTTTTATTTTTTTCCTCGCCTCAGGCTGACACCTGGGAAGTCACATCCACAACACCCTGCATTACTGAAAAGCCCAACCTAAGGGTTCATTCTCCACCAGCATCACCCATAACATTTCAGTCTATGTTAGATAATAGCCTACCAAAATCTTTGCTGCTGACATCTGGCCATTTAGCAGGCCTAGCTCCTTTTCAGAGATTAATAACAAGCAGCTATTTACAGATATCTGCATTAAAACAAACACACAAAACCCCAAACGACAAGAGCACTCAAATACCTGAGAGCAGCTATGGCAACCTGGACGCAGCCCCACACAACCTGGGCAGAACGGGGTGCTGATACCAGGTCCTACCTGGTCCTAGAGAAGGGGAGATGATGAACCAGGCCCAGGGTCCATCCAGGGAACCTCAGAAGAGGGAACAAGAGGACAGGGCACCTGCCGTCAACGAGAGAGAGTCACAGTCCACCCACAAGAGCAGGATGAAGACGCAGTCTCTGCAGACACTGCCCAGGGCAGCAACCCGGCCTCCCCGCTCAGCTCAAACGGAGCCCCCGAGCCACGGGAAGAGGAGGGAGGTGGGAGGCCCAGGGAGGCTAATCCAGGTAATTAAAATGTATCAGCTCTTATCAGCTCGCTTATGCTGGATTTGTATCAGAAAGAAAAAAAAATGCATTTTTTTCTGCTAGATTTCAGGTAGATAACCTAACTAGCTACTGGCTTTTATTCCTGGAGTGGAAATGAATGAATTACACCTGTCCCTTAACACAATACGAAAGCTCTGACTGAGCAGGAATTGCACCTCTGTAGTGTAAAGGAGACTTTTCCACAGCTGATGCAGCGTTACAATAATGTAATAAATCTCAGTTGCTGATACAAATAAAAAACCAGGTATTAATGATGCAGAGTGCTAAAAATTCACATGTTTGCAAAACAAAAATGCATGGAACATTAGTAAAAAAAAAAAAAAAAAAAAAAAGGTTGATCCATTTAGAACATCACTCCGGAAAACACTTCACTTATACGCATGTAAGTTTGCACACACACTAGCCGAATTTGAATAGACACAGAATAGAATAGAATTCGTCAAAGAAAATCCTAAGATTTACTACCCTGAAGATACTTTCCACTGCGTTTGATTCCCTTGAACTTAATAAAGTGAAATTAAGGATTAATTAAACGTGCACAGCAGGTTTTAGCACACAGCTTGCAAAACCAGAAGTCTTCTATTTTGCAACCAGAACATTGAACGAAACAGCAATTCAGGTCGGAAAGGACCGCTGGGGGCCATCTCTTCCAGCCTTCCCTCAAAGCAGGACCAGCTTTGATCAGGTCGCACAGGGCCTTGTTCGGGGGTGTTTTGAATATTCCCATGCTCTTTTTCTACCTCTTGTCAAAACTCTAAGAGGAAAAAGTGGGATATTAAAAACTAAATAAAAATATCACCATATGTGAACTGCACCTTGTGAAACACTTTTCGTTTCACAACTGCTTATTCTCCCAGTAAGATGACCAGTTTAGCCACGTGCATCCTGCCCCAGCCAGTCTGAGCGGACAGGAAGGTCACTGCGCAGTCACACACCAGACACTCGTGCTGTGGCACGAAGCACAAAGCTTCGCAAGGCAGGACTGCGGGTTCTGGCTTTGCTCTGGAGATCCCTGCTCACAGGGTCCCTGTCGGGAAGGCACAAAAACCAGCACACAGAAACACACAGGTTCACCGGATTTGCTATTTCTGGAAATTCAGATAATCTGTGAGAAGCAAGAGGTCAGCTACTTAGCAGTGTCCAAACTACAAAATACATTCCAGAGGGCCGTAACACAAAAGTGTCCGTGTTTTCAGTCTGAAGACTGACTTTGGAAAAGGTTGGGATGACAAAATATACACCTGTATTCAAAAGACACCGACCTGCCTGTCACATGAAACTGATTTGGGTAACACAGAAAGAGTCTGAACCACCTAAAAATCGGCTATGAATATTACAGTGGAACTAAGGGCTTTCAGAACGGGAATCATTATTCCTAATTCAGGAAAACTTTTCTCAAGTTTTGAGAGAGAATTTCTTTTCCTCTTTAGTAAGTATGGAATATGGTAAGGAAATCCAGGATTTAGTTTTAGATCCTAATTTATTGAAAACAGTGCAAAATAATTTATTCTAATATCCTAATTTACAGTTAAACAAAGAAGTTTATTTGACAGCAAAGCAGAATATTATCTGACATGCCAATAAGATTCGCAGTGGAATACTGATGATCTCAGCCTTTTTGGTCCTTTACAGTGACATCTCCAACTTCAATGCTATTATTTATTAATTACTCTCCTTAGAGATAAGCCTGTATTGACATATTTTCTCCAGTTAGTAATATTTAATCTTTCTTTTTAGCTGTTTTATAACTGGATTTATAATGTGACTTTACATTCCTTGCCTTTCCAGAAGAGATAGGCACTCTGTCGAGACAGCCAGTGTTTTCCAAGGGTGAAAATTCATACATTTCTGACACTTACACATAGTTTCTTATTCTCCTAACATTTCAGCTAAGATAGGGTTGACGGAGACCTTTTGCTGTTTCTCTTTGTTGAAAAGTCTTACAGTCAGGTTAAGGTATTTAACACAATAAATAACAGTATATAAACTCCATATATATAGAGTAGACTGAACGCTACTGAATGTTGTAAAGGGATTCTGGAAATTAGTCTTGTAATTCGGCCTTTGACGCTCTGGTTTTCCGCCCGGTTCACCAAGGCTCTACTTTCCTGGCTGCTCACTCTCACAGGCATCACCGGCTTTCTTGGAAAATTCTCAAAATGTGGTATCAGAGGACTGGAAAAAGTCAGACATACTGACTACCTTTATAAAAGGATAAAGAGAGACCATGAAACTATAGCTTAGGCAGTTTAACATCAGCACCCAGAAATATTCTAAGGAAAAAGACAAAAGATTATCAGATAAACTGGAAGAGGCACCTAGGCACCTGAAAAGTACTAAGAGAATTGAAAAACTGCTAGCACAGATCCGACAAGAACAAATCCTGTGAGACTAACAAGAGTATCCTCGATAAGAATAAGTCCTGTAAGACTAATAACACTACCCTCTGCTAACAGTGGAGAGGCAGGTGAGGGTATATCTGAGGTTATACATTAGGAGTTCAGCAAAGTTTAATCCCTGTTCCCTGTAACATTCTGATTTGGTCTAACTACAACTGAAAATAGGTGAAATAAAAATGTATAAATAAGCACCTTAACATGGGATGGTTATCACTGTCCTGCTGTCAAAATCGAAAGATTTATTAAGTGGGGCTGTAATTTCTGTTCTGGGCCCAGATCTGCTCAATGTTTCATTGATGATGGTGGTGAGGAAATTGATACTATGCTTTTTAAAGGCACAAACAGTAAAAGTAAAGGAGGAAGGCTCCTCGCAGTACTAGAAGCATGCTGAAAAATAGCAGCGGTGAAGAAGGAGATTAAAATAATGGAAAAAAAGCCTAGAAAAAAAGAGAGATGAAATTCAATAGAGACAAGCCTAGGAGATGCTGCTGAGCAAGATCCACACACATATAAATGATGAGGCACAGTTACCTATACAGCAGTTTTTCAGAAATGCAGAAAATGCTTGTAAGAAAAGTCTGAAATAATTAGGAAGCGGCTAGATAAAAGATGAGAACACTTAAGCAATGATCAGTACTTGGTAAAAGTGTTTCAAAAGCATAGAAGGCTGAAGCAAAGAAGAAATAATCCATTGACCATGTCTGTAGCAGAGAGGACGAGAAATAACAGCCTTAAACTGCAGCAAGAATAATCCGAGTTACTTATTAAGGGGGAAAAAAATACTTCTTAATGGTAAGTGAAGCGCAGGAATTTCCCGGAGAGGTCACGGAGACCTCATCATTAGAAATTGTTACAGACTGTCAAGAATGAGCTCAGCATAGTTAGGAGACGGACTAGATGACCTTTCGAGAGCTCTCTCAATTTTTATTTTATTGTTCCACCACTAAGTAAAACTAGAAAGATGTATCAGAATCTCTCTAATCTTATGGCTGAGGAATTTGGGGGTGGGAATTCTAAGAGTGGAGAAGTTTTTGTAACATCTGCAGATTATGAAAAAAAAACCTTTTTTTATTTAGGTGTACAGACTGTGCCTGTGAGGTAGGAAAAGGGAACAGGGTGAAAAAAGAGAGGGAGAGAATATAGCAAAATAGAATGGTATACCAAAATGAGAAAGATCCTGTTATTCTTTTCTTTGATCAAGCTACTAGCCACACCAAAAGGGCCAACATAACCTCTGTGTGCCAAAAACAGCTTCATTTGGTGTTCTCTCTAGCCATTTGATCTTTTATCTGCCAACTTCCTCCCATTTTCCCCAATTGAACCCACAATTAATATTATTCTAGCCATTAAAAGTGTGGTTTTCTACTCCATTTTCTGTGTAACAGACATTTTAGTCTTCCACTGAAATATACCGGAGGAATAAAACACATTTAAAAAACACATACAGTATTTTACGGAATATACACTATCCATAAAAACTCCATGTCTCTAAACCTTTTATTTCCCAAATATTTATATGGATTTAAGTAGAGCTTCCATTTTTAGTCTAAAACCACATCACGAAAGGGTTACTTGCAATGAATAAAAGCCAAACTATGTGCATTATTTTCAACGAGATCTTTGATTTACCAAACTGTTTACACGGCTGCTGAGAAACCACTGCTGCGCGCTAAGCTTTGCGAGTCTGAGGGTGGCGAATTTATGAGAAAGTCGGTTCTCTGGGGCAAATCTGCGGGACTGATAAAATACAAGGCGAGGGACCAGGAGGGAACCCCCGACTGTAACCGTGCTAGGGGAAAATGCCCAGACTATGGTTTACCTCAGAGGACCTCAGCACCTGTAGGGGTTGTGGGCTTTACCTGGCTCTGTCAGAGCTGCTGAGCCCTGCATTTCCTGACTCGCCAATACGGGCATCTAACGGCAGTCAGGTCCAGCTGGTGCGATGAAGCGATAGGCTTGCAGACTTCTGCGGTTTGGGCCTTAACTCTTCCCCGCGGTGAGCAGGAGCCCCGGCGGGTCCTGCTCACACGGCACTGCCGGCAGTTCACGGTTTCAGAGGACACGGCCCTCGGCCACCGCGGACACGCGGGTGTCGGCGGCGCAAGGGGCGCGGAGGCGGCCGCAGCGCCGCGGGTCACGCGGGGATCCAGGCGGTGACGCGCGGGGCGGGGCGTGGGTGTGGGCGGGGCGTGTGAGTGGGCGGAGTGTGTGAGTGGGCGGGGCGTGTGAGTGGGCGG
>JAWLRI010000460.1:3675108-3706352 GCA_034781795.1 Crypturellus tataupa | reverse complement strand
CCGTTGGACGCGCGTCCGCCTGCTGCTCCTCCGCTCTGGGAGCAGTTCTGTTCCTCGTGTCGTCTCTGTGAGAGCGCGTGGAAAGCTTCGCGCTCCGTACGGCGTGAAACGAGTGGTGGGAGACGAACGCAGTGTGCGTCCTCTTTGAGAGGTGGTTCTGTCCCTTCCAAACACCCATGACTTAAGGTTTTGTTGTTGTTTGTTGGCTTTTGCTTTTTATTTGGTATGTGCCGAGTTCACTGATAAGTGATTGTGTGGAGAACTTAAAGTTTTTGGTTGTTAGTAATTAAAAAAAAGGTTTATTAGGTAACGTAAGAGAAACATAGCAGTCCTTTCTGTCAGAAAGCTATGAACTGCTAATTAGGTAAGTGCTAGTACTTTTTTCTCAGTTTTCATAATTTACCTTTTGTTACCAAAATACATTTTGTCTTACCTCTGGGGTAGGTTTTGCTCTCATCTTTTTTTCTAGTAGGAGAGTAGAAAAGCACAGAGTAAGTTGCCCAGGGTGTCACATACAGCATCTCCAGGTCAGACCTGTAAATAACGCCCCAAGTTTCAGTTATGTTGTTGACCGCAAGCCAGGATTCTTTTTAACCCCTTTCTCCCCCTCGATGGCCGGTCTTGGGCAGCGTGCAAGCTCTAACTAGTGCCGGTGGGAAAGGAGGACTGTACCATCCTCATGGAGTCTCTCATTTGTACGTTAGACAAGTTGTAGGCCACATTTCCTGACGCTGGTGGCACCACAACCTCCCTGGAAGATTTTGGAACAGGCGGAAATATCTTTGGGGTAGCAGAGTGCCTCTTCGTACCAAGTGGTGATGGTCAAGTGTCTTCGGGTCTCTTCAGGTAGTAAGGGGGCATTTTTTTTGTCTGTGTATGTGTGCAGATACGGCTTTGTAATCATATGAGACTTCTAAAGGTGGTTCTTTTGCTTGAAGAATATTTATGCTTTTGAATTTCTTAAATAATGTGAGGCCTCCCAGCCTCTTCATTCCAAGTGTTCACAGTAGCTTTCTTACTTATGGGGAAGTGACGATGCAGTATCATTAGTTCCGTTGTCTTTAAAGCCAAGTTTTAAACAGCATCTGTTGAGGAGACCTTTTCAGGAAATGTTCTCATTGTTGCTTGGAGAACCCTTATCTCTTTGTTAGTCAACATCTGTGTTTTGCTTAACTGATGATGAAATGCAAGAACCGGTCAAAAGTCGAAGACACTCAGTGTTGGGTTTTATGCTTCGTGTTTCTTGTTGTGTCTTATGATTGCGTTGATGACTGCTGTATGCATTTCTGCAATAATTGTTTTTCATCCTTACTGTGGTTGAAGTTTTATGGATAAAGCAGCGCCTCTCAAGGCACAATGCTGATTTCTGTGACCGAGACTCATGTGGTCGCAGGAGGCTGTTTGCTGATTGAGGAAACAAAATACACGAGCTTGGTGTAAATGCTGTAGCAACAAGCTAAGGTGCTCTCTTTAAAGCAGTTGATGTAGCAGTTTATTTCCAAGTGCTGCTTGAAGCAGAAACCAAATTTGTCCTGAGGTACCAGAGCATATTGATAGGTTTGAGGGTGCTGCTTGTTCATGCTTTTTCTATCCTGTTGAGATAATAATTTTGGTATTTTTATTATCTTGATCATAGATGTTTGACTGTGGTAACATTCACTAAACAAATCTGTTTTCAAGGAGGGCTGCAGTTTCTTGTGCTGGAAACTGCACAAGAACTGTGTCTTTATTGGAGTTAATTAGCAAAGAAATTGCCTTAAAATAGAGAAATATTTTTTTCAGGAAACAAATGGAAATAAAATGGTTTATCAGATCTTCTTAGCAATGACACATCATTGTACCTATATTAATTATCGTTGCTGCGCTCTAAGTTCTAGTGAGCCTTCGATTGATTTAATACTGTGGAATGATTTACTTGGTGGCTATTTGCATGTCTGTTACTATAGCAGCTGAGTAGGTTGAATTAAATGGGAAACACTAAACATAGAAAAGTATCATCTAAAAAGCAATGGAGCCATCAGTAAACTTAGGGTGAGTTGCTATACAACCTAAAAAAAAAAAAAGAGGGGAGGGGGACAAAACAAAGCCGAAAAACTTTTGCATGACCCCTTAATCTCTGCAGCTCGTTACAAAGTGTTTTGCCAGTGTTTGTTTGTCTGCTTTTTTTGTCTCTCTCTCCTTTTATAAACCACGTTTGGGGACTATTTTGGGTAACCCTTCAAGTTTGACATCTGGTGACTTTCTACTGTATCTTATTCTTGGGTCTTTCTGCTTTTTTGTTGGGAGTTGACCTTTTATTTTTGAGGAGTCAGTGGCACAAGCACAGCTTTGGAGGTCATGCTCAGAAGCAAGTTGTGTTGGTAGAGAACGGGAGTCTTGGAAAACAGCGATGTCTGTGCTGGTTTAGCACTGACTGTGTTTTGTTCCATCCCGCATTACGTGGGATAGGTCAAAATATGAAGAAATCATGTCACATGCTAATGCAGATAATAGGACTGAATATATCCTCAATTTCTAAGCATAATAAAGGATCACTTACTGTTGAGGTGGGAGGATTAAGCGTGCTAAAATTCAAAATTAATACAAACCGTCAGTACAAGTAGCACATTTTAAAGTATTTGTATAGCTCTCTTGCATGCACCGCTTCAGTGCATGCGCCCAGACTTCAGTGAGCACCCCCTTATTTCTGGAACTCTTTGCCCTGTAGTGAGGAGTTTAAAAAATCCAAGAGAAAAAATGCACAAGTACCTGACTTCCTTGCCAAATCCAGTTCCAGTTGTTTTGGAGAGAAATCAGATGAATATTTAAATATCTTCTTCTTTAGCACTGCGTTTTAGTAAAAACTACCTATTCACTGTACAGCTATTTATTGTAAGTGAAGGGTTGAAGATTCCTGTGCCCAAACTTCACCCCTGAGCCCGTTGCTCAATGCAAAGACGTAATGCTCAATGTAAGGCCTAGCTCTGATGCCTGGCAGGTAATTGCAGATCTGTCAGGTGCAACTTTCTGCCATTAGGTAGGGAAAGCACCTGTCTAGGACATAGCTGTGTGTGAAAGTTCCTTGTTCCTTTAATACTTGTTGCAGCCTTCTATACTAGTTGGCCTCAATTACCGAGAGTAATAAATTAAAAGGATGACGGGATGTTGAAGTGTGACGAGGAGATGTCTAGCAGTAAGGGGGAGCACTTGAAGCTGGGCTCACCAGGGGATGCTCCAGGAAAGCTCTGCACGCGAGTTCGGACTTCCCTGGGGATGGTGGTTGTGTTAGGGGAGGCAGGGATTAACAGACCTGCTTGAGGTTAGCTGCCCAGCAGATGATGCTAACTTAAATAGAAATGTCCTGGCTCTGGCTTTTATGTGAAAATTACCACATATGTTTTAATCCTCAAAATGCAAAGCTTGGCTAAACTGCTAGGCAGGAATTTCTGTTTTGCTTCCAGGTATGTTTGTTGTTGCTGTGATAGCTGATCTGTACTGAGAGAGCCATACCATGATCATTTGAGTGAACCAGTACCTTGCTTGCATCTGAATTTACAAATACTTAGTGCTGTTCATTTATCCTTCCGTTTAAAATTCTCTGTGTCCCCATTAGAGCTGTAAGAGGTGTGAAGTGTGTCTTTTCTTTGACTGGCTAAAATAACTCCTCAAACTCGCGTTTTAATATGCTCTAAACAGTTTCTTTTCTGAAAGGAGGAAAATGTTTTTCTACTAAATTGTGATATTTCTCTTTTACTGGCACTGTGTCAGCGTAACCTGGACAAGGACATAGTTGTGGAGTAACTGGAACCTTTCTAATAGCATTTACAGTCGGTGTTTAACTTGCATGTAGCAGAGAAAAAGTTCTAGCTCTTTGTCAAGCTTTCAAATCCCTAAAGTGCTGAATAGCCCATTTCTACAAAAATAAATATATGAAATGAATTTGTGTGACTTGTAGTTTAAAAATGTTCTTGCATTCCATTGTTAACAATTGTAATAATACCACTTTCTCAAATTTCAGTATTTTTTAAGTAGTACAACGGACTATCATGGTTTGGCATGAAGCACTAAGTTAAGTATTGCTGGCTTGCACATTCCTCTTGGTTATATTGTAATCTTTACCTCCATTGGAAAATATGTCCTATTTTGAGTACTTATTTCAGGCTCTTGGCTTTATGCCTGTCTAACAATGAAACATGCTACTTCAAATTCAGAGTATTTTCTTGAACTTATATAAAGATTTGTTTGTTTATTTTTTTGCAGTAATCCTTTTCTGAGAAGGCTCTGTAGTGATTTCACACACTTTGAGCATAACACCTAGTGCTGAAGCCCCTGGAGCTGGGCACCTGACAGCATATCAATGGTGTGCGCTTACGTGGTTCAAGGACAGGGTATGTGCTCCAAGAATCCCTTCTTGGGGGCTTTACTAGGCCCTCGGTGGTAGGTTTTGGAATGGTTTTGAATTAACTGGAACATTTTTTTTTTTTTTTTTTTTTTTGAAGCTAACAAAACATTTCCAGAAGTCGGTATCTGTTCTATTGTTTATGTCCAGACTTTCAATTTATCGAGTTAGGATCAGTATGACTGAATTGCGTAGAATAATGTAACTCTTCATGTTTCAGTGACTTTTATTGCTGATTTATGTAAAGAATAAGATTTTTACAGTGATCTCTTGTTTACTGGAATGGAAATATATATGTATTTTAGAAAACTATTTCCTCTTAAAGGTTCTTTGATGTTGTGAGAGAATGCTTTCCTGAAAGGCCAGTGCAAGTGAAATAGCTTTTTCAGTTCTGAAGGTAATAAGTGCATCGGAAAGGCAGGCCGGGAAGGTGAGGAGGAAGAGTTGCTCCTTAAGTGGAAGAGCAGCAGGAATGTGGCAAGTGGCAAAGCCAGCTGAGAGCCTGCGGTCGAGATCAGCCCGCAGACCAGCATGGGTGATCGGCTGCAGATTGACCCGGGCAAGAGGTAGACGTGGCCTTCAGGCTTTTGGAAGAAGCCTCATTCGCAGGTTTTGGTGTTTGTGGAGGGCTTCAACCACCATTTATTGATGTTGCCTTTGCATTTCTAAGCTGCAGTGTTCTTAAACAGCTAGAAATTCACTCAACTATTTTTTGTGTGTTTTTATTCTTGTTTTGTTTAATATGCGTACTGCTGTTCGCCCAGACACTTGCTGTTTTACAGCTTGTGACACTGGTTCCTAAATTTAGGCTATTATCAGTGATTCTTGCCGGTCACTATTGGACCTTTTACAGCTTTTCAAAAATTTCTGTGTGGCTTTTTTGCAGGCCAATTGCCCACGTGACTGAGGCATCAGCTTATCCTGCATGAGCTGGCAGACTCTAGTTAGAGGTTCACTGGCCAAGCCGTGGGGAGGATGGTGTGGCCAAGGGTCTCGCTGGTTAACATGCTGCAGGTCATAGTTTTGGTGCTGTGGTTCCTACTGCGTCCTCCTACTGAGCCTGAAGTTCTCATTGATGTCCCATTAGCAACTTAGGGGAAAAGGGCCTCTTTAACGCAGCTAACATCAGAGCAAAGCTGTTATCTGTGTCACTTGGAATCCGTTGTGTAAACCAGAGGGAAAACTTATTGCACAATGTACCCTTTTTGAACGTCTCTTCCTAAATGCATCATGTGGGAGCAAGAACAAGCGAGGACTTTTTATTTCCTTAGGGTTTGTTTATTCATGTGTGGGGTAGTGTGGTGTTTGGGGTTTTGTTTTGCTCTTTATTTTTCCGTAAATAGATCACTGATGGGAAAGGTAGTGTTACAGTCTGTACTCAAAGGTATGGGACTTCCAGCGGTTCTGATGGTCTCCAAAAGGCCGTCTGCCAGCCCTTGCTCACTGGAGTTTGATGTTTTGACGGCAGCAGTTTTGGAGCTGCTGCAGAATACAGCTGCTTCTTTAATTGCTAACTCTTCTTACATTATCCAGGTTTTTATTCCCCAGCTTCCTTTACAGATCTGCACTTTTTTTTCTTTAAACCCTTTTATTAGGAGCTAAGGAATTTTGGAGCACATTGCAGTCGCTTGAGGAGATCACTTGCCAGGACACATAGAATCTAATCAGTTGAAGATTATTTTGAGGACTTAATTACCACGTGATAAATGAAACCTGCCTATGTAGTTAGGTGTTTTGGCTGTTGGCTCGCCTCTGGAGAGGTGCAAATTCGGTGTAATAGCAGTGCTGCTGCCCTGGGAGGTGTCCGTGGCCCCGCTCCGAGCCCTCCTGGAGCTGCTGCCCCTCCGCAGGCTGCTCTGGGCGCGGAGCTGCTCTCGCACGTGGGAAGCAGGGCACTGCCAGCTATAAAGTGGCCTTGAGTGCCATATCCCAGCCAGGCTGGAATAAACACCTCTTGTCTATGCATTGTTATCAACCTTGGGAAAATACTGATGTAGAAAACTTAATTGGGAGAAATTTTCCATACTTTTTTTTTTTTTTTTGAAAACAGTGACTCCCCATCCCTCTTACTTGGCTTTTTTCTTGTCAGGAACACGTGTGGATGCAAGTGGAGCCTGAGCCTTCCATTTTCCATTTGCTAAACGCCTTTGCAGGCCAGGCCTGGGAGGCTTCCTAGAGTCTCACTTCAATTTTCCACTAAAAGGATGTGATATAAATAAGGTCTGTAAGGATTGTTTCAAGGGAAAACATGAAATAGTTGTGCTTAACTTTATTTTGAGGCCTGTAGAGTACACAGATAGTGAACCTGCCTGAGTATGCAGATGGTGAGGAATTTCTTCATAGTATTATTGCTTTTATGTGTAATTTTCTTCTTTTCTGCAAGTAGGTTTTTTTCAGCTTTTCTCTCCACCTTTACATTATATTTAACAAGTTATGGGATAGAAGGTCTTCCAGTCATACTGTAGAACTTTTTATTTTCAAGGATAAGCTAATTCTATTTTTAACAGTTAAAATTCCACTAGTTGTTTCTATTCTAGGTGCTGGATTATAACACAACTTTAAGAGGTGAATGTATTAAAATAAATACAATTTAAAAATCTTCAGTGAGGAAAGACTAAAGCTCTCATTTCATATCATTCAAGTGAAATAAGTATATCATTTAGATAGGAATTAAACACAAAAACAGAAGACCATTTCTGACCCCTTCAGTTGGAAGGGTCTGTAAAAACCAGACCAGTTGCCTTACTAGCGGTGAGGACTCTGGCAAACGCAGCCCGTGTGCTACTTCTGTGCTTGAGGAACAGATCAGGTGCACAGGCCTTGTGTGGATCAGCTTCCTTCTTGGAAAGGCGTTACCCTGTGTTTTCTTGTGAGGAAAACTTAAAACACCTTTGTAATCCTGTTCAGCTAAACCGTTCATAATAGAGCGGCTTTGCAAATCAGCAGTGCCTGTGTCCTGAAAGAAATGATGTTAATTAATAAATGGGCTTAGGGAGACAAATATACTAGGGCATACGTTATAATCCTGTGTTTAAACATAATTCATTTTGAAGGAACTAAAACATTTTTTGATGTAATATATATGTGTATGCCCCCTACTCCGCAAATTGTTCTGCCACCTATTTGTCCTCTTTGTATTTTTCTGAATATAATTTTGGTATTTCATGGTAAAGTTATCAGATATTTCGAAGTTTTAAATATATTTTTATTACTTCTCCGTTTTGGTTATAAAAAGCTTTCTATTTTGCTTGATTCTAACAGGTGATGATACTTTTTTGCATTCCAAGCAAAGTCTGTTTTTTTGGAATTCCATATGGCCATTCTGGATTAGTAGTTTCAACTAACCTTTAGATTTACCTTTTCCCCATTGCCAGTAACTTTGTGTGAATGGAGGGCTTTGATTATATCTATTTTTATTGGCTCTATTTCTGTTTAGAGTGTGCCTGCAGTAAATTTATGGCAGTTAAATGTATGAGTGGTAACTTGAAGACTAAGCATCTTGAGAAATGTTAAAAATGAAATCCTTAATTCCAAGCTAAATATTAGGTCAATTAAGTGGTGCATTGAAGCATTTTTGTTATGCAAAGATTTAGCAGATTGAGATGCGTTTTGAAGATATTCCCCCTCCCACTATGGTGAGATAATTTGATTGCATGAGGGAATATAAACTGAGGCTCCGTGAATCATTAGCAATATAATTCAACCACAAACTTTGTTATAAGGTAGTTCTCGTACAGCATATAACACTGTACCGCAAAAACCGTGATGAGTGAAATGTTAATCACTTAATGAAAATCTTTGTTTTAAAGCAAATCTGTGTATTTGTTCATGTAAATTCCTTCATCCTCCTTTCTACTACCCTGAGTTACTGACAACTTTTTTTTTTTTTAATATGAGTCATTTCCCCCTCAATTAATCAGGCTATAGTAGGTCTGTGAGGCTGGAAATACCTTCAATAGTTTTTTCCCAGTTAATTTAGTAGTGAGGGGAAGAGAATCCATCCTTGTAGGAAAAAGGAAATAATAAAATATTGAGAAGAGTTATTAAAAGAAAAAGTGCATTTTTGTAGTGTATGTTTAACGAGCACAAATATATATGTATTTGTGTGCAACTCAAATGCATAATATGTATGCATGACATCTTTATGGCAGCATGAAAATAAATGCAAGTATCTCATCTTGATCCAGTTAAGGGAGCAGGAGGCTTTTTTTTTCCTCTGTCTGTATAATGCAACCATGGATGAGAAGTGTTGAAGAATGGTGAAATATTAAATTATATTGAGTGGCTTTTGTTTCTATGCCACTAAAGTCGTTAAAATACTATTTGGTTTAAAGAGTCTGGCTATGAAATACACTTTTAAAATACTGTCTTATATAGTGCAAAAGAATCTCATTGCCTTTTAAACAAATTAAAACAAATATAAATGCCGTTTTTCTTTAGGAAACTTCTGGAGTGTGCGTAAAATAGGAGATGAGAAAGAACAGTTTTTTAATAAATTCCATGTGCAGATACAGTGAATAAATTTGATCAGATCTTCAGCACTGTATAAGCAGTTCCTTTTGTAAAATATGACCGTATCCTGCAGAACTGTTTCCTTGCTCTGTTTGGAGGACAGTATTGCTGTTAGGCCAGGATCTGCGGTAAGTGTGGAGTTTTCAGTGCCCTGAACAGCTGCTTGTATAGGGATGTTTTCCGGGTTGCCTAGCAGCAGTCAGGTTTCTAGTTTAAGTGGCCTTTGGTGACATCTTTAGATTATTCAGGAATCTGCTAGAAAAGTCATTCTAGTTCTTGAAACATCAGGAATCATTTAAGCCATGAAAAAATATGCTCTGTTTATTGTAAAGTTCTGTTTATATTTAAACATTTACAAAATTTTATATTCTTTTTGTGTAAACATCTGGGATTTCTGAGGGCGGAGTATCCTATCGGATGCTACATGTATTTTAATAAATAGTTTTAAGTGATTTGCCACCCGAAAGACAAACTTTGGTACCAAATCGGTTATCTTCTCCGGGGTAGGTCATGTTAAGCCGTGCTTCTCGAGCTGCCCGTCAACTTTCTGGTTTTCCGTATAGGGCTGAATATTCTTAATGAGTTCTGAATTGAGCATATTTCAAACCAGCCTTCCCAGAATTGCATTTTAAATATCAAATATGTATATAGAGGTTGTTTTCCTAATTGCATGAGCCTGTTGCTGCTGCAGACCGCAGTCGGCGCTGCCTCTGGCTCGGGCAGCAGCAGTGAGTTTGGGGCAGGTTGTAGCGCGCGGTGAAGGGCTGCGTGCGCCCGGCTCTCCCGCTCCCGGCTTGGCCGCGCTTGTCGCTGCCACGTGCGGGCCCTGCGGAGGCTCCGCGCGGGGAGGTTCGCGGGGAGCGTCAGCCGGAGCGGAGCCGCACGGGAAGGCCAAGTGTGTGCGGATGGAGAGGAGAGCTCGTAAAGCCAGAGAGCTCGAGGCCAGAGGAGAACGGATGAGTGACTAAGATCCCTGTAGGAGTCCAGGAGCTTTGGCAGCACGAAGGGAAGATCTCCAGTGGTGAGGCAGCCAGATACGGTATTCCTGAGAGGAGCTATTATCAGTAGGTGGACCCTGCTCCAGGGCTGCTGGCTGTGGGTCAGTGTTAACTGGTTTGCATCATTCACCTAAAGGTGAAAGCCACGAGCATAAATACAAGCTGTGATTGTCCCAATAGCTCTACAAAATAAGACAGTGGTTAATTTCTTATGGTTAGACCCTGAGTAGAATTGAGTATTCACTTGGTATATTGCAGTTGTACAGGTTAATCATCTCTTTGTGTTTTAAAGTAATTAGAATATGCATGATTTAAGGGAGCTGAGCTTTATCTGGTAATGAACTTTTGGAGAGAGCATTTGATATCTTGAGACACCTTAAAATCTTGATTTAACATTATCTTGTAATGTATTTATCCTCATTTATATTCTTTTAGTAACCTAAGGAATAGGATTGAATTCTTTATGGTGTATGATATAAGTCCATTTAGGCAAAGGAGATGTACATCAGCCGAAGTTAGAAACATTGTGGTCATTCCCAGTTATAAAATGGAAAAGGTTTTCGTTGCGCTCGTTTGCAGCACTTAGCGGTTGGAGTCAGGACAGAAGAAGATACAGAGAGGTCGATCTAGGAGAAAGACCATTTGGGGCATAACCTCTCTCTCGCAGCACAGCCCCATTCCACCATGTCCTCGTGGTCTTCCCAAAGGTTTTTTTGAGTGTAGCAGGACAGTTGTGAACTGCAGGTTGGCAGCACGCGAGCACAGGCAGTGTGGATGGTTAGGGGTCAATGCTCGTGTTAGCTCCCTGGTGCTATTTCTCTGGCAAATGCAGATAAAACTTCCTTTTCTTGGAGAACCACTCCGTTCTGCGAGGGGGTAGATACAGGCATGGTTAGAACTGATAGGAAACTTTGCAATGTTACCACATAGTCAACATTGCCAAATTTTGCATTTCTGTGAGTATATGGATTTAAATTGCTTTTTCAACTGAAAAAAATCAACTTGAATATGAAGTTGTTTTGAGTCTCTGAAGAGAAACCAGGAAACTTCCTGCAAATCAGACAGGACCGCAGGAAGACCCTGATCAGGTAAAGCTAATGGTAGGAGGCCTTGATGCTTGATACTTACTGTACGAGGCCTGTGCTTTTGTTATTGCTCTGGAGTAGGTGCAAGGTGCTGCTGCTGACTGAAATGAGATTAGCTGTCATGTTTCCCTGGCCCCCAGTAGCATCAACTGTGAGCCCCGGTTTTGTTCTACATACATGCTTGCATTTTGAGGAGGATTTCTATGCCCTGAAAACACCTGCTTTCTCATATCCCTTGCGTCTGTACCAGGGAAGCGGGAATACTGTCAATCCCGAGAGCTGAGCACCTCGTCCTCTGTCAGGGGTTGCTCTGTGCTGGTTTGTCCTTACTCCTCCTCAAAATCTTTGTGACTTAGGGCTGCGTAAAGTGTGCTGCCTCTAGTTTTGAAGAGGTAGGTCTTATGAGAAAAATACTTCATGCTTGGAGTGGATGTTTTTAGTAGAATGCACTTAGAAGAAAGTTATACAAGTATAACTTACAGTAATTTATCTTCTTTGCCTTCTCGTGCAGTCTCCTGCAGCCTTAAGATATTGTTTATTCTGCTTAAAACTTCTGAAACTCAGACTGTTTGAGATGATGTTTGGAGAAAAAGCTCCTGACTCTTTGCTCCATTTCCCCCTTCTGCCTAGCTTAAAACTAACCCATCTTAACACACGAAGAATCCTTTTTCTCTTTCTGTGGGTTTTTTTTTTAACTGTTTGCATTTCAAGAAGCTATAGTTCACATTGTGGACCATCTTGAAGTCTATATTATTGTAACAGAGGAGGAATGTTAGGAATCTTCTGTGGATAGTTTATATTTTGCTGCAGCTCTTCGTGTATCCCCATTTTGGATGTCTATGAGCAAAGATTGTAATCACTTGTTTAAATTGTAGTTCCTTAGTGTTTTCTGATGAAAAAGCCTCCTTGTTCTGTCCTTCCTTTCCTGTCTTGGCTGGAAGGGGAAAGAAATCTGTAGTGTTGGCAAATTTAGCTAAGATAGGTATTCTTAAATTTCATTTTTTCAGCTGAGGACACATCCATGCCTTTTGTTTTTTGCTCTTGGTCGGTGTAGCAGCATTATTCAGTGTTATTCTAGGCTTTAGCTAATTCATACGAATCTGTGGGATACTGATGTAGTGTTCTTTGCCTGGCACTGTGTCCTGAGCGCTCGTGTGTGGACAAGAAGGGTGAGACAGAGGGGAAAGGCTCCGTTTATAAAAAGATAATTTAGTTACAGTTTGAGAGAGGATGGTAGGTGAAGCTCTTAATTCTTTAGAGGGTAAAGTCAATGTGCACATGTTTCCAAAAGTCTAAATCTAACCTGATTTGCGACAGACTTTAAGGACCTCTTAGAATACAGAGGATGCAATGGAGAAGTTACATTCATATTCTTCTGTGGTTGTCAACTTGCCCATACGGGTTGCAGTTTGGTGCTAAAAGTTGTCATAGCTTAAAACGGTGATCAGAAGGAGAGGCAGAGCGACTGACAGGGCGTTTGCCTTGCAGCTAAGTGATGTACTTTTTAATGGGGGTTTCATATTCCCGCTTTACATTATTTATCACCCTTCTGTGTTCTCTCTTAATACACTTTGGCAGATGAGAGCATAGAACAAACGCACTCGGTGTTTGTGACTTTGATGCGACTAAGCGCTGGGGAAAGGCTTTGTTGCTGCATTTTTTCCGCTGACTACTAACCAGTACCCGGGAGAGGCAGTAACCAAATCCAAGCAAATAAGCAATGTGACTAATTTCTACTCCATTTTTGTTTTGTTTTCAGCTGAAATATAAAACTGAGTTCCTTTTGACTCACAAGTGACAAAGAGTCCGTTGTATTTTGACTCTCCAGCAAAAGTGTTTGCTCTAGATATGGCTTATTCTTGGTTGGTCATTAAAAAAATCTCTCCATTGTCTGAAGATGCTTCTGATGACTCCTGCAAGCGCATAGTTATTTGTCACTGATGGGTGAGTTGTTTGGGCCAGTGCATGCTTGTGTCTGCAGTGCTGATTTTGAGCTGCTTCACACGGCTCTTAAATAATTGCAAATTTACTTGCAAAAAGTAATAGTTTAAAAGACCCTTGCCAGTTTAAAACCAAAAATGTTCCTGAATTAAAAATGTAGCATTCATCCAATCATCTTGTTTTTCCACATTTAAACTAGTTATGATCATTCAAACTAATTACTTTTATGATTTCACATTGTATAAATCAGATACATCTAGGAACCCTATAAATCAAGGAGCACTTTTTTCTTTTTTGAGTCTTTGTTACTATTTAGAATTACTTTCAAGAGCGATTGCTATGTTTGTTTGCTATGCTGCTGTAATATGGACTTTAGGATAATATTGTTCCTTTTGCTAGGCTTAGTTGTTATATAGGTTCGTGCTATGTAGGCTAGTTGTTTCTTGGTCTATTTTACAGTAATTTATCAGTACATATGTAGCTGTTGAATCAAAGCGTGGTCTCCTGTAGGTTAGTCTACGCACTTCAAATATTTTCCATTACCATAGTAACCTGATTTATTACAAGTTCTTCAAAATATTTGCTGATGTTTGTTTCTCCTGCAACTAGCAGGGGCTGTAGTTTCATTCACTATTGGGTCCCTAAAGTGTCATTATCCTCATTTTTTATAAAAAACACTTTACGTGATGTGGCAGTGAATCTTAAATCTGCTGCTCAGATTTGACATTTAAATATGTCTGTTTATATTGTTATTTTGATTAATTATGACTTCTACAATGAATACAAATTGGCAGGTAAGGTATAGGCCAATGGAGAAGCTTTTGAAAGTAATATTTTTATTTTGTTGTTGTTGTCTTCCCCTCTGCTCTCCTCCTGCTTTGGTTCACTGACATTCCTTCCAAATTAGTGTAATTTCCATGTCACTTGGAGAAAGCCAAGCATTTTGGCAAAAGGCTTATGCAGACAGGAAACACATGAACAATATTTATAAAACTGGAATTTTGCAAAAAGTACAGCGTGTCGAGATGTGCCTTAAAGTATGCCCCCAGTTTTAGTACGCGGAGCATAGGAGTTCAGTTGTGTTTATAGGTGGTAACCCTGTTCTGTGCTTTGTGATAGAGAATAATGGCTTTTCTTTGTCACACTATTACTTAATCTCCAATTCTGAACACCTGTAAAGCTTACGAGGGCTTTTTTATTAAAGTGGGTGTCTAACAGACTGCCTCAGAGTATTTTTTTTTTTTTTTTTTTTTTGAGTAAGATGGTAAGCAACATGAATAAGGGGAACTTAGCACTTGAAGCTCGCTACATATTTTTGCTTTAGTACTGAACGTGCATATGCATACAAAGGAAAATGCACGTATAAACTTTGGGGCTGTGTTTATGGTGGTGAGTATGTTAGGAAGCACTAAACCTGAAGTCCCCAGTGTGGATGAGAACTGTGATGTTTATCATCGCTTCAGCGCTGGCTGCAGCTTGCCTGTGTGCCTTGGCTCTGATGAACCATCACTTGTGAATGTGCCTTGTGATGAATTAAAGCTTTCTCGTACCTTAGGTCCTGATTGATTTTCTTTTTTTCTCACAAATGCAAGTTACTTGATTATTATGTAAAAACAATCCAACAAAAAACGGAATTGATACTTGATATGAAACAGGAAACACAACCAAATCAGATACTCTTAGAAACTGTTCAGATGAGTGATGTGAAATAAAATTATGCAAATTACTCCTAACAATGTTATGGTAAATCAGCTAAACTAACACCTTGCTACCTAATATTGGTTTTGTTTGTGAAAATACAGTATTTCTTGAGTTAAAGCTCCCACATAGGAACTGGAGGCAGAAGTAGGCCAAATATTAGTTCCTTACTCTGTATCGTTTGTTTTTCTAGATTTTGGCAGAAATCACACATTCTTTGTTGGAGTTTTTCAGTTCCCCACACTTGACATTTTATATCCTTTAAGTTTGCAAGTCTTACTCCAGTTTATTTTGCATGAACTTAAAGGTTTTTTGGTATTGTATAAGCTTTTCGAAGCAGGACTTTTTTTTTTCCTGAATCTTAAAAATGGAAATGAGGAGCTTTGATTTCAGAAATACTCGAGGTTACTAGATAAGCAAGTCGCATAAGACTAGCAATTAGGGCTATCTATCCTCAGAACAGCTCTTTCTTGTTTGCTCGTGGTTGTTAGTGAGTTTAGCTTAAATATATTTTACACTGAGCAATTGCTGCTCTGTATCACAAGCCTCTGTAAAAGGAATTCTCTAGCACTGTCCTGGTTTGTAACTGTTGTTGACATGAAACATAAAAATAGCTTTATGTCCATTAAAAAAAATACAAATCGGCTAGAGGAGGGGCTAGATCCCGGTTGTCTAGATCCTGTGCTCTGGCCTAATGTTTAACAAAATAAAAGGGAGATGAGGAGGAGGGGCCGAGGCAAGCGGAGCCCTTCTGGTTTCAATAATGTTTCAGGCCTCTTGGTAGGCAATAACGCTCCAGAACAGTTCACCAGTTCCTGGCTATTCTGGCTGCTTTCTAAGCAACTTGCTTTGAGCAAGCTTTGAATAAAAGATCCCCTGATTCACAAATCCTGGTTTTCAGATCTTGCTCATTAGGGATGTTGATTTAGAATCCGTCTAACAGCTGTAGCTGCCTGGCTATGTCTACTTTGAATGCTAAAACCTGTGTATGTAGAACTAGGGGTTTGTTTCCTTAACATTAAACAGCACAAACTAATTGAAAAAAAAATATTATTAATTTTTTGCATCATGAGGATAGAGCAGGATTCTCTAGGTAATGATAAATGGCATATGTGACTCTGCTGCTTGCTTGCATGACTTGAAATTCTGCCTCTTTTGCCGTTAAAATCAGTTTACTGGGAACACTTGTATCTTCAGAAATCCTGGTAAGAAGGTGACTGCGGTAGACAGTTGGTTAGACTCAGCCTTGCGTCCCATGCAGAGGGTAATACACTTGCGGCTTTCTAGGAGGCACTGATTAGAAGTGGACTAGAAGCAGTTGGTGGGAGGATTTACTTATCCTTCGTCTGAAGTTCACAAGGATTTGCTAATTTTCTAGAAAATTATCTCCTGGAGAAAGATGTGCTCAGGAGAACATTTCATTGATGATGATATATCTATCAGCGCTAGTGCAGGGCTTGTGTGAAGGAACCTGCTGCTTTCTGCCCAGACACTGTTACCCTCCTCTCACTTAACAGCAACTTGTTTTCTACTGTATCTTAGTCCAGTGCTTCCATATCCCATTTATATCACTTCAACAAACAGGCACAGGAGACTTCCCAAACAGAATGTTGTAACTTATGAGATAAAGTTAATATTCTTTAAGTGGTCTTTTCTGTCTGTCTAAAATTCAGAACACTTTGCTTGCCTTAACCTAACTGTCCTGCTGCTGCTGAGCAGCCCACAGGCTAACTGGGACTGTCCTTCTGTCCAAGGGCTGATGCTGTCCCCGTCCTCACGTGTGGAACGGTCCGAGCACGTACGGATGTTCGGCTCCCTGCTAAATTTGACCCCTGTGGGATAAAACAGACTTGTTGGAATGAAAATTTCTAGATGCAGCTTACACAGTTCAGCATTCTTCCTTCAGCGTCTGCATGAGCACATGCACGCATACACACACGTGTGTACACACATTTAATCATTTAGTTCTTTGGCAGCTGTATATAGCTGTTTTTGTTTTTAATTTGGGAACCGGTCATAAGAAAATTCATGTAGATCTTGAAAATGTGGACATAAAAGCAGCTGTGAAAATAAAACTTCTTCACCTTTACCAGAAAGGTCTAGGGTTTTTTTCTGTACTTTGATCTTCTTACCTAAACAATTACTTCATTTCCGTAGTTTCTTAAAAACAAAAATTTTAGTACAGTGAGTAAACTGTAGTTTGGAGAAATAACTTAATTCTGTCATGTTTGTGTGATAATATATAGTTTGGGCCCTTTGTCTCTCTGTATGGGAAAATGGGTGACAAATTAATGTATGCTGTGTGGTGATACACAGCTCTGATTTTGATATATAGACAAGTTTCTCATTTCCTCTACCCTTTCCCTCCACTATATTATTTCAGGTGATCTGTCCCTCTCTGTGTTTTACACAACTATTCTGTGATCTCCAAGGTACATAATATTGTTAGTTCTGCACATTGCAGAATATAGCACAATCATTCCCTCAAGTTCAAAACTAAAAATGAATTCAAGTGAAACAGATGAATTGATTTTATTCAAATATGGCCGGTTACCTGGATGGTGGTGGTATCTGACAATAAATCACAGCAAAACAAAATACTCTTCCTTGGTGAGCTGTGAGCAGTGCAATTGAGATGCATACTCTGTATCCTTAAAAACTCCCAGGGATTGGTGCATGGTTTGTTTGGGATTGGTTTGTTTTTGTGCCCTTTGTAAGGGAGGCTGAAATAGAAAGTGGTATTTTGGGTGGTGTAGGCAGAAAAAGGGAGCTGTTTCTGTCTTATTCTCTGAATATCCTAGTTACCTCCAGGAACTGGTGAGTGTGTGGTTGGTTGGGTTTTAGAAAGGGAAGAGACCTCTCAATTCCAAATGTTTTTGTTCTTGTCTGTCTGCATTTGCAAGATCTCCTTCTGTGTAATAGTTCCAGATATGCAGAGTGTCTCATTACTGTTTGGAAAGGATTTTTTCCCTTGTAGCTCAGTATGTAACCTGCATCGAAACAGACTTAAACTGGTTTCCTGTATAAAGCTTTGTCTTTGACTTAATCTTGGCTTCTCTCCTGTAGCTCCACATCTGTGAGTGACTCATAATAAGCAGGCCCATCAGAAAAATATTGTGTACATTTTTATCCAAATCTGTGGGGTTTTTGTTTCTAACTTTCTTTACGGCCTTTCTGCATTCTTCTCCCCGATGTCATGAATCATGCGGTATCTGTGTGCATACCTGACAAGGGAGGCCGTGGTGCACGGAGAGAAAGCTGCGCGCTGACAAATGGGAGGGATATCCCTAGTCGTCAGTCTGCTGAGAGCGGAGCCTTTGCGTTTGGCAGCCGTCCTGGGCCAGCCCCCGGGGCGCTCTTCAGGCTGCTCCTTTCGCCTGTAAACAGCGGGTTCTGCCGGCCGGACACGGCGCCCGGGGCAGCGTGGTGGTGTCTCTCGAGCTGCTCCTCAAGGGTGGCTGGTGCCCCCGCTGCTGCCCAACCGAGGGGCTGGAGGGCTGCCCTGCTGCGGGGAAATGCCACGCTTTGCTCCTCTCGCTCCTGATGTGTCTGGGCTCCAGGGTTTGTCCCCTTCCCAGCTGTGTGTGGGAGGCTGCTCCTGCCTCCCTTGTGAGGGGCTCATGGTGGGTTGGCTCTGGGAGGGGCAGAAGCAGGAGATTGGACCTTGTTTTCCACCTTGCGCTTTCCCCTCACTGGCTCTTACATTGAAAACTGCTGGCCCAAGGAAACTTCATCCCAAGGAAGCCCTTGTTGGGTCACACGCAAGCAGCGAGGAGATGGTCAAGGCAGAGCCGGGGTGCTGGCTGCGGTGGGCGAGAGGAAAGCATGGCCGGGCTGGGCTAACCAAGGGCTTTGTGTTGATCCCTTGTCTTGGGGAGCACGCATACAGTAATGGAAAAACAGGATGCCTGGGTAAACTTTCTTTTCTGTGACAAGAAGTATTGTGTAACAGCAGTACCTCCTGTGGGACATCAATGAGGCTTTCCTACAGCGCCAAGAGCAGCTCTGTTCCAGCTGTCTCCTCAAAAAATACCTCTGTTAGGATCACAGGTCAAGGGAGTTGGTGTTATCTAGGCTGTTTTTCATGTGCTAAAGCCTTCTTGCCGTTTTCGTGTCTGGCCTTTGACTGGTTCGCTCAGTTTTGTGCCTACGCAGTACTTGGAACAAGCTAATATAATGTGAGAATTATTTCTGGCTCTAGTTTTGGCCACGGGGTCCCAGATTTCCTGAAAGGCTGATTTGAAGGGAGGCTCGCTGAAAGGAGGTGACAATTAACCAACTCTCCTCAAGAAAGGACACAAGCCAGGCCACCACCTGACCTCTTCCTTCTGCATCCTGGTGCAGGGGGTATTGCTTGGGGCATAAATACTTACAGTAACAGCCAACTGTTTTTCCTGTTTCTGAAAAATACCCAACATCTTTTATGACTACCGCTGCTCTAGGTGTGCGATACTATTTTGAAGTCTTCCTCTCCTTTGAGTTTACCTCCTTGCATGAAGCCTGGTAATTTGCTGTCCTTCCTACACAGGAGATCTAAAATAAATCTAACCTTTGTTTGCAAAAGAAAAAAAAAATCTTACAAACATGACAAGGAGTTTTTGCATTAGTTTGGGACCAATTATGCTTGAGGAAAACCTTAAGTAATTTGTTTTCTAAGACATCTCTTCGATCTTTATCTAAGTTTCTTACAAGTCCTATACTCTTCCTGGGAGGATAGTCACTGGTTTAATCTCTCTCAGTATTGAAATGAGACTAAATGAAGGATTCTTACATAGCTGTGAGCTTCATAGTATGATTGAGCTGTAATGCAGCTTTTATTCTCTAGTGTGTTAATTTATGCTAACCACCACTCAGATAGAGGAATCAACCCTCATATGACAAATATTGGAGTTTGAACATCAATACTTAAGAAGATCTTTTTGAAGAATCTTTCAAATAGGCTCTTTACTCTTTGATTTCCAGCTTGTTTGGACAGCTGAGCATCCCAAGAGGGAAGAGCCTCTGGTTTCAACCCAGATTCTTATCATGAGAGCAAGTCTTGAACAGGCTGTAGGCTCTACAAATGCTAGCATTACACTGAAAGAGTTGTTAAAAGCCTGGATGAAAGTAGGGGAGAAATTGGAAAATTTTATCTAGAAGCATCGTCTGGTCTATCTGCTGTAGGCAACATCCTAACCATGAGAGAACAGGTGTTTTGTTGGTGTGTTCTTGTTTTCTGAAGAAGTGTCTGTTTGAAGCAGCAGTGTGAATCGGGTAACGCAGGGCTGGCAGCTCCTCAGTTTTCATTCTTGCTTCATTCTGGAGAGTAGCTGGCAGGAAATGGGAAAATTCCCTTTATCATCTTCATTGAACCCCAAATTTTTAGACCAAATGGTGTCTTACTCCCCACATCCCATGAGGAGGAGGTGTTTTGTGGCTGCCTGAAGAAGCCAGTCCCATGTGTGCCTTGTAAAGGAGAGACTTCTCATGGGGGACGTGGGGGTCCCAAAGCAACCCCAGCTTCACAACCTGTTTTCAATCTCTGACTTGGCTGTGCAAACAAACAACAAACTTTCTGGATGCAGAGACTTGGCAGAGTGTTTTCTCTAGAGATAAATTTATTTTAAAAATCAGAAAAATCTGTTGATATATCTAAAATTTACAGTTATGCATTAAATTATTGGTCTGGGTGGACTTTTATGATAGTTGGGCAATTCAAAAAAGAATGATGTAGGGAGAGAAAAATGACAAAGTGGTAACCTGTTGTATATTTTTTTTCCCTTGATATTATTAGCCCCCAGATCTATGGAGCTCTTAAAGAAAGCAGGAGCCAAGTGCTAGCTGTTTGTTCAACGTGAGTCTCCGGTTGGACTTGGGAGCGTGTCCGGAGAGGACTGCAGTTGCCCTCATCTCTGTGCTGTGTTCCTCTCTGGATCTGCTAGGGCTGCTGCTTTCCTTGCGGGAGCCGCCGCGGTGGAAGTGGAGGCCCCGCTCCCTGCAGAGGCCCTTTGGCACGTGTGTGTCCCTGGACATGCAGCTCCCTCCGTTTTCATGGGGCTTCCCACGTGCGCAGTGCGCACTGCCCTGCCTGCCGCCTCGCTGCTGCTCACCGCTCGGGCTTCTCTTTCGACTGTTCGTTTTGCATTTGCTCTCATGAAGGGCTCTCTTACCAGCCTTTTATTGAACAGCTTTAGGTTAAACGTTTCTTTTTAGCCCGGGCAGTTCTGTCGCTGGCTCTTGCTGCGTTTGACCACACCACCCTGAAAAGCTGCCTGTTCCCTTTCTGCCGCTGGGTTTGTGGAAGTGTCTCAAGTTCCCTTTTTTCCCCCCCCCTCTCTGGACATTGCTCTCAGTTCTTCATAAATGACAGATGGCTGAAATAAGCATCTTGCAGCAAAAATCCAGAAAATGTCTTTTTTCCAAAAGTCCTATTTCTGTATTGGAGGGGAAAAGGTTCCTCAGAGAAACTGCTAACTGAATAAGCGCACACAGCTTTTGTGATGCTGTAGCCCAGAATAAGCGTGGGCTGAAGAGGACAAGTGTCTTGCATGGCTGTTTACATGAGCGCTCGGATGATCTAGGCTTTGACTGAAAAGCTTCGTCCCTCTAGCAAGTAGTTTGAAAAGAAACCATAGACAGAGCATTTCCAAAAACGCTGTTTTCTCAGCATCAGGGCGAGGATAACCTTACGTTGGGCGTCTATATTTTTCCAGAGTTAGTTATGTCTATCAGAAGTTACAACACGTTTGGTCTTTACGTGAATAGCTTAATGGCTTGTGGATTAAGTTCCTCCTAACAGAAGGAGATATAGTGGAATCCGCCCAAAAATGTCTGGTTATTTAACAGTGTTTATTGTCATTTGCTCAGCTGAAATTGTTCCAATTCCTCTTCTTTGGCTGCTCTACTGGAGCAGGAAGGGTCATACATCAACTTTGTAAGTTCTACCATGCATTTCTTCGTGGTTTCTACCTTCAGTGCTAGGTGTCTCGGAACGTAGAGGCCATTAGGATATTTGTGTGTCTGATACCCTAAAATACTGAGATCAATGGCCCATATATCAGGGTACTTGATCAAATTTACTCTAATAGTATTAATGATATTTTTGTCATTTAGAGCAGTCTACTATGTGGCCTTTTTTCTTACAAAAACTAAGTTCTGTCTTCCCACGATAGGAAATGTAATTGTGACAGTGGAAGACTATCTATAAATTGAGTTCAATGGAGAACTAGTTGCAAAATATCTAAGGCGCTTTCCAATTAGATGTATATGCAGTTAGTATGCTCGTGAAAAACCAATTGAAAAGTAGAATTCAGATTATTTACTATGCAAATCTCTTTTTTTTTTTTTTAAAGACTTTTTTACTTTTCTCTTTAGCCAAACACTTCAATTTCACCATAATTTCAAGAAAAAAAAAAGTAAGGATTCATTTTGCTTGAATTTCAGCAAATGCAACTTAAGGTCTGTCTGTTTTTTTTCTTCTCTTTTCTTTTACAGTGTATCTTTTTCCCAGAGGTTTATTTTAAGTAATTTAGCTTAACTCTGGGGCATATGGGAGGGGAATTCTTTAGCTTGGCTTGATATGAACAGGCTTTATATGTATGGGTTATAGTTTGACACAAAATCATCATCTATGTCAGTTTGTTCCTGACTTAATGGAAAAAAATATGAGAAACAGATTGGTAAATTCTGAAAAAGAGAGAAATTTACTTTTCTTTGAGTAACTGTAGATTTTGGCGTGTGGGGGTGGAAATATAATAGTTAGCACCTTTTTTGTGGTGGTTACAGAAAAGATCAAATCTAAGATGAGTTTCTCAAATTTCCTGAAATCATTTCTATGCAGTGGATAGAGCAAAAAGTCATGCAATATTTATCTTGAAATATATGATTCTACACTTCAAATTCTCTTAAGTTGACTTTACTTAGGGTTAGATATTTGAATTTCAGTATTTCCCCTGTAAGGGGTTCTTTTTTTATCCAAGGAATAATTTTGTTTCTGGGAAGCTGAGCAGAACATGCTACAGTGTCTATAAATGTGGTCTTTTAATACCGATGAAGGAAGGATTTTTGACACTAACCACATTGAAGGTAAGTAGACTACACTATAAGAATAATTTTAAGAATTCAGGAAATGAGATGCTGATATGTGATCAGCAAAAAATTACAATAATGCGTTTAAGGGAAACTTGCTGTGTGTACCTTGGGTTTAGTTCTTGTGAAGCACGGCCTGTGTTGTAACAACTGCTTTCATAATTGAAATAACATATGTAGTGAAAGCTTAAGTTCACTTTCTGTGTGAACTTGCAACAAATTACTGTTGGGCTTTTTTATGCTTTGATTAAGTAGACAAGACCTGTGTGCTTCATGGGTACCGTAATGGCTAACACTTGTTTCAACTATTTTGTATTTGTATTGGATAGAACCTTGGCAATCCAATATACCTTGAAAAGCAAAATCTTGGTATTAAATATTTCATGGTATGGAAGAAGTTATAATAAACACTGAGCACAGCTTAAAATACAAAATGCTTACCATGCACATCTACATAGTCTTTTTTCCATATTTTTGAAACCAGTGTTAGGATTTTGTGTACAAAAGAAATAATCCTGCTTTTTGTGCAGGTCAGCCGAGTGCCTCTAGCACCGTGAAATAATCGGTGTTTCTGGGACGGTGGCATTTCCCGAGGGGCAGAGGCTGGCAGGGCTGTCGGTCGGGGCCCCGCGCCCATCGCTGTGCGGGTTGATCTGGCTGCTGTCACATCCACCCTGGGGACCAGGGCCTGCGGCCAGAGGGTGCAGCGGTTGCCCATGGCTAGTGACGGACGGGCCGGGGTGTCCAGCGCTTTCCTGGAAACGCCGTCAAAGCTTTGCTGTTCGTGTTGCTCGTCAGAAACGCTGCTTGCGTACCAGCCGGCATCGTGCATAATGGAAGGGCTTCAGGGAGTATTTCCACGGACGCGCAGCGGTTTTGCTGTAGGATCCGAGCAGGGAAAGAGCTGAGTGCGCGAGCACCTGCGCGTGGTGCGGGCAGCCCCTTGTTGGACTCGCTGCGCTAAAGCCTTCTCCTAGCTGGGGATGATGGTGCTTTTGGCAGCCTGTTGTGGTGGGAAACACATCCCATCGGAGTGTGCCTGTGTGTGCGTTTCCTAGGTGAGGACTCTTGTTAATTTGAAAAGAAGAATTGCGAGGCTTTCGCTTTAGTTTTGTTTCTGAGGGACTCTGTATAAATTTCCAAACTTTTTGGAATCTTTTTTTAAATCTTCTACATGCAAAAAATGTTTTTTTTGTGGTGGTGTTGGAAGTGGGGGGGGAACCCCAAATGCAAAAGGCTTTAACCTCGCAATTAGTAAATAGTATTTATTTAGACAACAGTTTCCTTGTGCTTGGCAGCACTTACTATTTTCAAGAGTGGAAAAAAGGCTGAAATGATTTCAGGTTAACAATGGATGTTTCACACACATTTTATAAACCTGCGTCGGGGGGACTGTTTTTTCTTGTGAACCCAATTTAGACCTTTCCTTCCCTTCCTCCTGACTTTGTGTGCGTGTTGATCTATTACTGTACCTGTACAGCATTTTTTGGGGCTGTTAAAGATAAAACTGTAATAGTAAACTAATAAAAAATCCTAGAATTTGTCGTGTCAGAGCTGTTTAAATACCCATGCCTGCTACTGTCTAATCCGTCTCCCATTTGTATTTGGGTTAGGAAGTGTGTATTTGTAGCTGCAGTGAAGTCAGGCTGTTTCTAAAGCTCTAGCTTAGCCTTCCATCTATCGCATTCTTTTCTGCAGTTTATTTTCTATACTTTCTGATTAAAAGCATGTTGATCTCATGTTTCAATTTAAATAGTATGTTACTTCTCATTTCCCTAATAGTGTTTCATAGCTATTCCTAAGCTAATGAGAAGCTTTTAGGGGCTTGCATTGGTGAAGTGGCTGCCGTCAAGAATAACACTCGTGTTCCGTTCAGTCTTTTTTTCTGCTCGTATCTGAGGCCTGTAAATCTGAACAACTTCCTGAACCTTTTCCGATCTTTCTCTGCGCTTCCGGACAGCCTGGCCCTTGCCTCCCTGCGCTGCCGCCGGCGCTCGCAGGTTTCGCGGGTGAGGACGGTGTTTGACTCTCGGATCTGTGGGCCCCGGCGTAGCTCCTGCAGCAGGACGGGTGCTCGGCAGGCTCTGTTCTGCACCTTCGTTTCCACCACAAGGTATTGGAGAGGCCTGTGCAGGCGAGAGCCTTGGTGTCCACCTGCTCACATGGGTTGTGCCAGTTGCATTCGTGCTCACGTGTGACTCGAGCTGTTTGTGTGATCCGAGGAGGAAGGGAGCACGAAGCAGCTGAGAGAGCTTGGAAGCTGCCCTAATGGGACAAACTAGGGGTCTGTTTTCTACTTGAGGAATACAAGCAGAGAAATCAGAATGACGGCGAGCCGCTCGCTTCAGCGGCCTGACACAATTCAGGAAACTTTCTGCTGCTTATGGAGGCAGCTCTTCCTGGGAAAAGGAAATTATGCCTTTTGTGGCTTAGCTTTGCTTCTGGAATTGGTTACTAGGTCTCAAATTGCAACATGCGTAAGCTGCAACATGTGCAGACAGTTGTATGTTTAAGTGTGATCATTTAGATTAACTAAATATACAATTAGGGATTTAAATACACGGCGCAGAGAATCCAGGCCCTAGCCCAGGTCTTCCTCTTGACATCAGTGATTTATAGGGTCTCCCCAGAAGCCTGCGGGCTCTGATCTGAAATGGGTTAGTGCTTGTTCCCCGTGTTGGTTTTCCTGTAGTGCCTGGAAGATGCTCGGTAGGCTGTCTGCTCGGCCCCTAGCCTGGGTGTGCTGAGGTTGGTTAATGCTCGAAAATTATTCCTATATATAAACTTGTAAATTTTCTTTTATGCCCTCTGTAACCTGATATTGCCTTTTCTTTTTTCTTTACAGCTGCTGCTGAGGGCAAAGGGAAAAGTGGGGAAGACTTTTTTCAAAAGGTAAGGAATAGCAATCTATGAGAGGAAAAATATCCCTGTTTGTTGTTCGTTCATGAGATCAACTTAACTTGTGACAGTTTGCACTATATATATTGTTCATGTCAAATGACATATCTATTAACCATCAGATGTGTAGAGTATTATACCAGATTTGTCTGGTGTATTCTACTCATTCATACAACAGTAGAGTTGTTTTTCACTTTAAAAACTCAAAACAGGCGTTATAAAACGTCATCTTGATTAATAGAAGAAGGTTTGCCTAAAAATTTGTGAGGTGATCTTAAAGTTTTTATATGTCCATGGCTAACACTGCATCCTGCTATAAGCTTAATATAGTAGGTCTCTGTTTTTTTTTGTCAAAATATTGATGTGAAATGTATTGTGATATCATTGAAAGCCTAAACATTTGAACAAGAACTGCAAATTCTTTTTAAGAGGGAAATACAAGATCCACACTGATTCAATAAAGTTTGTGGTTAGACAGCTACGGAGTCACAGAAGAGCTGGAAAAAATAGTCCTGCAGCCCCTAGAACTACAAAGCAAAACATGGTCAAGAGCAATGACTGTGAAATTACTTTTGCAAAGCGGCATATTTTTCAGGGATAGTGAATAAAACATTTGAGTTATGTTAATGAAAAACTGTATACATTAAGCAAATAAAGATGAGCTGGTTTGTCTCTGTGCAGCAGAATAGCCAATGTCGGTTTTCACATTTTATGGGCCTTGAAACTCTTGGTTATCGGGTGTCTGTTAAACAAGCAGTTTTAACATATTTTGCATGTTTTGATTATGTTTGATAATAGAAGTGGCTTCTCCTATTTCTAAAAAGTTTTCTTCTATAAGTAGAAGAATATCCAGTAGGAAAACATTTGTCAGATTGAGGCTAGTGAGGAGGGATACTTGTACTGCCAAAATGTCCCTTTTAGAAAGGATTTTGTTATAGGGCAAATAATCTTAGCGGGAGACTTCAGATTATGACTGTTCCTGGTTGGTAATAAGTTACTTTTTGGAAAGTGCTGCTTGTAGTGAACTCTTCAGCCTGGCTGTGTATAGAGCAGAATGGGTCAATTTTTCTTCCTTAGGATTTTATCAAAACACATGAGGATTTTACTTTTTTCAACAAAGTTAAGAATTACTACATCAATCTATGCATCCATACCGTACTAAACAAGCTATACATTATTCTGTCTGCATGTCGTTGTTTGCAACACAGTGTGTTCTCACACCTGAATAAAACAGCTTAAGTCTTGAAGCTAAAAGCAAAATGCTTTCTATCTGTGGTCAAGTGGACTATATGTTTGATACCTATAACTAGTTAATTGATGCTTGTGTTTACTGTAAATATGTTTCTTATAGCAATTTTGTAGTGATTGAAATTATAGCAAAAAATGCTGTTTAATAGTAAATAGAATTTTAATGGGAAGATGAAGCGTGCTCCAACAGATAAGTATGTAGACCGTGTAAGTGTGTATGATATCAATACTGTGTATAGTTACGGTTCGGGTGATGCGGTAGGTCCAAGCTGCTCCCCTCTGGCTGGCTCTGTTCCTGCTGCTGCGGCAGCTCGGTAGCTTGTTTTCGGATGACTGCAGTTTCTGTGTACATACGCGCCATACTGCAGCTAATAAAAACAGATGGAAACCATCTTCTTTGCAAGTTTTCTCCTTTGTTCAAAAAAAAAAAAAAAGAAATCCTTGGCCGGTTGCTCATGGCTTACTCACTGTCTCTGTCTGCGCAGCTTCCTTTAATGAGAGCTCAGCCTTTCCCTTTCTCGTGTGAAGCGAACCAGGCCGGGCTGCTGCGGACGCGGCGAGGCGGCTTCACGTGCTCGTGCTGTGGTGGGGAGGACCGTTTGTGGCATGAAACGCCTTGCAAAGCAAGGTGGCAGGGAGCTTTCCGAAACCTGCCTGCCCTAAGCGCGTTTTAGAAGCAGTCCTTAGCAGGAGGCTCTCTGGGATGTCAGACCCGCGTGTGGATGGGCATGTGGGGAGCTCTGGGGAGCTGAGGGTGTCGCCTACCGCCCTGGGGAAATAATAATGCGTTTAATAAATGTACGTGCTGCTATTGCTAGTGGAAACAGAATAACCCACCCCTCTCTAATCAGTTTCTGGCTATGGTGGGCAGACCAAGCTGCCTTTTCCACGCTGTCATGGGGCAAAGAATCAAGTGATGAAGTGTTGCTTCCTCTCCTCCTGAATTCAGTGGAGGAAAGTAGGAGCAGATATTGCCTGTTTGCCTGTAGTGTTACCTTAAAAAAAGGCCTGGGATCTTGAGCACGGAGTTTTCTAATCCTGTTAGTGCTGCGGTTGGGTGACAGGTAATCTGAAATGAGCACGGGTTGCCTTGCTGTCGCGTTACATATCTTACGTAAAAGATCCTTATGGTCCTTGCTGAATATATTATTGTCCTAATTTATTCCATCAGAGTAATACATAATAACAATATATTGCTTGTTCTTGATCCAAAGTCCCTTTTCGGTTAATGGCGGAATTTTTCCGTAGAGTTCCCGACATCTGGTCCGTGGCTCGTAGGCAGGCAAGGCCCTTCCCAGGCAGAGCCAGGGCCTCGTCCCCAGGAGCGTGTGGCTTGTGCGGCGCTGCGGATACGCAGGGCGCTGGTACGGAAACGTAGGAAAGTGGTGGGGCTCTGCCCTGGAAAGCTTATAATGCAAAACAGATCATTGTTTTGTGGATAGAGGGGAATTCAATACATCATTTCCGTTTACTTTCAGCTCTTGCCACATCTCTCTCTTTTTATTTATTTATTTATTTATTTATTTATTTTTCTCTCTTTAAACATTTGCAAGTTTTAGTGATGACCCTTCCCTTCTGAAATGTCTTACCTTGACCATGGGGTTGTCGTGCTGGGGGTGGTGTGTGGAACTGCAAGTGCTGGAGATGCTGGTGTGTGCTCCAAGTGCCTAAGTCACGCATGAGCTGTGCGGCCCGTGCGTGTGTTCACAGTATTCCCGAACGGCGCCGCGGCTCCTTTCCTGGCTTTCAGGAGTTGGTTTGGAGAATCTGGCTTTGTGGAACGCCACGACATATTACCAGACACCTGTAACTTGGTGCTTATGAGATTTATTATTTCTCAATATTCAAGGTGTGTGTGATTTGTTCTTTCTTTATTTATTTATTTTAAATTAAAGAGAATGCAATCTCTACCCATACCATTACTCTTACACAGTTGCAGATATCCAGGATTTGTAAACTGTCGCTGTGCTGTGCATTCTGTTATACTGTAAAGAAAATCATGCATGCCTGGAAATATTGGGAATGTGAAGATGCATGTGGAAATGTTGGATGTATGTACCCAAATCTTATTTGTTAATTTTAGTAGTGTCATGCAAGTAAGTCAGGGCTAGGGTTTCCTTCTTTCGCTATTTTATGTAACATAAATATCACCAGTAGCTTATTTCATTATATATTATATATTTCATTATATGAACAATGTTTTAAAAGCTACCAATTTGGCTTTTGGAATCCATATTTGGTCAAAGTATCTGTTGAAATTGGCTATTTTTTCAATATAGAGGTTTTGGAAAAATGGCCATAATTGATGAGGAGGGGGAGTATTTCAATTGCAAACAATAAGCAAACAATAAGTATATCCTGCTGAATGTCTTGCTTTTCTAGAAAGTTTCTCCTCTAAATGGAGTAATTTTTAATCAATGTCCATTACCCGTTCTTTGTTTAAGGGTCAGCAGGAAAGGAGGGAAGGAAGCCCCATTTGCAGCATCCTGTATTTTTGCTCACGTGTAACACCTTTCAAAATATTTGTTGACTGACATGGGCCAGCCTTGTAATTTTTGAAAGAAGTGTGTGAATTGCATTGCGATAGCATTTGTGTATGCACAAAGCCCTTTGCATGTGTGCAGTGTGTATCTTGTGGTGGATCCAGACTTAACCAAATGAGGAATGCTGTCCTGTGCCCTCTGCAGGTCAGGCTAAAAGTTGGTCTTTCTTCCTTTCTAATCTCTAAACATAAAACACGTAGGAAAAGTTCCAATTCTGAATGGGTCAGTGCACTCTTATGCCTAAAATATTAATAATTGACCTAAGACCAAGATGTCTCAAGCTGATAATAACTTGTGTTCAGCAGTAACCTTCGAAGGGCTTCCCAGGTGTCTCCATCCATGACTTCTCCCCAGTGCCTGGCAGTAGCTGTGTTTTCCCTAGGGGTATGTTCTCCTTTCTGGTGGCAGCAGCTCATCTATTGGCTTCTTCCAGTGCTCCTTGTTTTGCTGGATGAACACAGTGAATTCATGCTTATTTATACTGTGTTGATTTTGTGTCAAATTCAGTGACAGGAGCAGTCTGTGAACTGCAGAAACTGCTTCCACACCTTCCATTTGCCTACTTTTTCCTGCAATGGAGATCAGTAAATGCCTGGCATTAAAATAAACTCTTAATGCTTAATGTCCTGTGTTCATAGTACATGACAAGGGTATATTAAACCCTTGCATTTGCAGAATTTGTTTGAAATACCTGACTGTGCTAGTTAGTGATAGGAATGTGAGCAGGAGCTTCTGATTTACATGTAGTTTCCTCTTCCTGGGAAGAGAAGGCTTAGATGTGCTGAGAGATGCTGATATCGGTTACAGTTGAGAGAACTTCAGGAGCAGTTAACATTGAGAAACTGAGATGGGGACTCTTGCCCTGCTTCCAGCAAAACCACATCCAGTGGTAAAAGAGATTAGGTTGGATTTGTGTCTCTAAAAAGATAAACTGAGAATGTTTTTGTAGTTGTCCTGAGATCAATTTTGCTTAGTTATGAGGTGGGAAGTCTCCATTCCTGGGGAAAACTGCACTTGCCGTGTCTCTAGTGTAGCAGCCATTGTTATGGATCATTAGGTATCCCTTAAATCACATTTAAAATGTTTTATAGTTTCTAGTGTGGTGGAGATGATCTTGAGAGTTTCTGTGGTGTGAAAGGTGTCAAAGCTCTCGGATAGACCTGCTCCTTGGAGTTCCTACCATGTATGGAGTCCTGAAGTGACTCCGCACATGGAAGTGACTGAAGTGACTCTTCATTCCCACTGTTGTTGGGAATAAGTCTCTGGACCAGAAACAGAAACCATGGGCGATTTGCCCTTTGCTGAGTGACTGACTCTACTTCACTGCCTTAGAGCTCCTACTGAATTCTGAACAAATTGTGTAGTTTTGCTTGTAAAAGGTTCACTTGTTGCAGCTTTTACATGCTGTAACAATATTGCTGAATTTATGTGTTTACGGAGGACCTCTTTATATTCTCTCCCAATATATGAATATTCTCTCCCAGTGCTTATCAGATAAAGTGAAAGTTGATTTAAAAAAAGGTGTTCGTGCGTGTACTTTTGTACCCTCTACTGTTCATTCTGCACTAAAAATATCTTAATTTGAAAGGGAATGATGTAAATTCCAAAACCATATTCATGGGTAATGTTCCCCAATGTTGTTTTTCCTAATTTGGAGCTTTTATGTATAATCTAAAAGCTTAGTTGTAAAACTGGTTTTGATTGCATTGCTGCCTTTATCATCCTTAATTCTAATATTGGTCTAGGCAATCTAAATGAAGGAAGTCAGAAATAATTCATAAAATTTGTAGATTAAATTCTTGCTGTGTCCCCAGTCTGTGTTGGACAATGCCTTTTTTTTTTTTTTTTTTTTTTTTTTTTTTTTTTTTTTTTTTTT